>CATIWF010033258.1:0-42352 GCA_949630135.1 Balakata baccata
GGTTTGGCTGAATCCTTTTATTTTTCCATTTTGTTCTTTAAATCATGAGATGATCTTGGCAAAATGGATTTTATCCATAAAAGTTAACAAAATATGTTTTGTTAAAAGTTATGGATAAATGCTCAAGGTTAACATGAAAAAAGTGTTTTCATGTCATACAATATTTGATTGTATGTTTCGGTAAAATTAAAAATTTTTGAAATCTATAATTTTGACTGAGACCGAGAGCTCCCCTCAATCCAAAGATTAATAAACGCTTCCGCTGCCAGCCAACACCTTCTTAGCTAAACAATAGCATTAAATAGTATTTGCTTTCATAATAAAGAAAGGATAGAATCTTGGTGGATTTTCAAATTCTAAAAAGAAAGAGAAATTAATACACAGATTCTTGGTGGATTTTTTACAATATATTTTTCAACTTTTTTACAGCAACAGTTTTGATCAATTTTTTACGTTCTTCCAATCCATTGAACAAATAATAATAATGGGTAAGAAGAGAAGTGCATCAAAATCTCCGATGAAAGCAGTTCGTGCTTTGTGAAGTGCGCCTAATGATAGTGATAAAATTAAAAGGTATAAAAATCGAGCAAAAGATTCGTCATCTTCTGCAAAAAAAAAAAAAAAAAATCAAACGCCATTGAGATTGCCTAAAAGAGCTAAGATTGTGATTGATCAATTCCATGTGAAGTCTAAGCCAAACACTGTTATGGTATTTTTGAAAATATTTGGTTAGTTTTTTTTTTTAAAATTTTTTATTGAAATTTGTGTATGCAATTGTTAAAAGTTTTGTTATATTATTTGCAAGTGATGCATTGGGTATATGATTGATTTGCTTGGAGCATAATGGTGATTTAGATTTATTGTTTAGTAATTTATATATTTATAATGGCAATAGTTTATATTAACATAATCTTAGCTTTTTTATCAATGGATTCAAAGGTATTATGTTAGATTTGATATTTTATTTAAGTGGTAGGACATTTAAATTTATTATTATGTTATATGCTAATTCTATCTACGTATTATTTTATTATAATAATGGTATCATATGATGACGATTTATTACTTAATTATCTTTACGAGGTATATATATATTTTTCTTGTTATATGATAGTTATACATTGGTTATATGCTAATCGACAATACTTTTCTTTTAGCAATGGGGCTTTAAGAATTAGTTGATGATTATTTTATTGCAAAGATTGGGTGTGAGCTAAGAAAAGAATGTGTTACAAATATAAAGGAGATTCTAATAGAAGATCAATTGAGCATATTTTCAAAGTCTTGTTTTGGTCATTTTCTTCTGTTGAACGATTTGTTATTTCAAGCTCAAATTGTGCATTACTTATTATTGAGGGAGCTTCAATAGCCTAACTAGGATGAGTTATGATTTGTTGTTAAAGGTACTCGTTTGAGGTTTGGCATTAGAGAATTTGCTGAGGTCATTGGTTTGAAAATTATTGGTGAAGCGTGACAAGTAGTCATATTAGAAAGATAGTAATTCAATTTTGAACAAATATTTTCCTGGTCAAGAAAAAATTAACAAGCAAGCTGTTGAGGAACTTTTTTTCAAAAAGATGGGATTGTGACAAAGATGCTGTGAAGATAGTTGTCTTGTATTTTATACACATTTACCTTTTTTCTTCTTCAAAGCAAAATTATCTTTTGAAGGAAGATTTTGATTTAGTGGACAATGGTGACTTTGAAAACTATCCTTGGGGTAAAGAGCTATTTAATTTTACAGTGGTTCACTAAAGAACAAGGTTGTTGGCAAGAAAAAAAAAGGTGAAACCATGTACTCTCGTTTGCTTGGTTATCCATGGGCGTTACAAATATGGTTTTATAAATGTTGTCCTTATGTTGTCGGAAAGCTATGTAAACATGCCGGTAATGGTCCATTTTCAAGGATATTGAAGTGGATATCAGATGCATTTCCAAATCTAAAGATATTGCACAATTTTTTAATTATCAGAAGGTATAAAGTGATATAAAATATAGCATGTAAATTACATCTTATGTTCATTACTGCATTTTTTGTCATTTTTCTTGTTTACAGGTATCATTGCGAAACATGTGTCCCACTGTAGAGGAGAAAAACAAGCTGCATTTGGATGGTGTATGGAAAAAAGACAAGAATGATGTTAATGAAGACTCAGATGATGATTTTGTTTCCACCCCTCAACACACTGATACACCTGATGCTCCATTCCCTAATAAGAAATCAGTTTCAGATTCATTGATATTGAAGGAGATTAATGTTATAAAGATAATGCAGCAAAAAACTGTTACTAAATTGGAATCATTGCCAACATATCATCACAGTTTGGTTGTGAGTTTCAAAATTTAAGAGTGAATTAGATGTCAAAATTTCAAACTTGTTTGATTACATGGCTGAGATGAAGAAGCTTATAGTGGCTACTACAGATAAGGATGTTGTGAAGTCTGATGGTATACAGAAGGTAATTACTTGTATATGTTTTATTTTATTATAAAATAAGAGCATTTTGATGCATTTCATAGTGATATATGTTAGTAAAATTTAAGTTATATGAAACCTTTTTCATGATAAATAGAAGTTAATATATGCATCTTTTACATTTTTTAAATATTTTCTTGGTTGATTATGTTTTCTTTTCCTTTGTGGTATATAGTAGTAATCTAAAGAAAGTGATGCCGATAAGTATGAAGATGAAGCTGTTGATGATGATAAAGCGGAAAATGAATATGGGAACTTGTTTTCGGATGATGGAGGTGGTTTAGATGGTATGAATTCTTGCAAAGTTGCTAAAGGTGAAGGCGATGCAATTGTTGGTAAAGCTAATTTGGGTAATGTTGAGGGTTAAAATAGGACTGAAACGTATAATGCTGCTGGAAGGGCCATCGAGATCGATGCAAATGTTACTGCATGCGTTGCTACTGATGGCGGGGGTTCTCTAAAACGTGCAGGAATGGTAAGTGAACATGATGCAAAAATTGATGTTGGTGAGGTTGCAAGTGGTGGACATACTGATGCAAAGGGAAGCGAGCCCATTGACAATGATATCATGGATGAGGTATTTGTTTGTTCATTTTAGTTTTTAATTTTATAGTAATTTCTTTTCCCATGTGTGGTTGCATTCAAATTTTTAGGGTTTAGATTCATTTTTTGATAATCTACCTCTAACTTTTTTTGCGGAGATTGACTCTGCTATTTTTGCTGCGAATGCATTCAATTTGCATAAGGTAACTTGCTTAAATATATACATTATATTCAAAAACATAATAACATATAAATTCAATATTATTTGTAGGGCTATCATATAAAATGAACATAAGGTTCTATATTTAGTAATGCTTTTTGAAGCTTGGAGAATTGGCTATTGTTCCTTCTAAGAGTACTAACAATGTAACTGTAATAAAGGAGACCCCTATTGTGTGCAAGAGTAATGTCAAGCCTTCTGCCTTGATGAAATCTCCATTTTTCAATGACTTTAGTTCTTCTGAACCGAGTAGCAATGATGGTTGGAGGAAGAAGGCGAATAGAGGAATTTATGCTCTAGATGACAGAGTTGGTGTAATACCCTTAATTTTCATAATACATGATTTAATTATTTTCGAAATGCCACTGGGTATATAAAGGATGTTAACCCCCCCCTCTCTCTCTCTCTCTCTCTCTCTCTTCTACCCACCACCATCTCCATTTTGGATCACTACTCAAACAACATCTAATCGATGCGAAATTCGGGCTACAAGTTGTTTTTGACCTCCTCAACACTCTAGTGACCTCTGTTTCTCTGAAATCTAGTTGGAATTATAGAAAATGGCAGTACAAAGTTTGGGCGTCCAGTTACCCCTACTGATTCTCTACCTTCCTAGCCTCTTTTCACCATTCTAACATCAAAAATAAGTTCAAGAGATCCAAAACCTTGGACTAGACCTTTGAAGCTCCGAGCATCGTCGTTTGAGGCTTGATCGGAGTTCGGGTTTTCTTGCTGGAGCCGCCATAAATTTTGTAGATCTAGGCATTTCCGGACACTTTCAAGACATAAGACTTGTACTTTTGGACTTCTTATATCCTAAAAAAGCTGTTGGTACCCTCTGATCATCATTCCGTCACTGTCGCAAATTATCCGGTCACCGAAGTCCGGCAACCATTGACTAGACATTTTTGGGCAGAATCTCTGGCTCGTTAAATCCGGTCATCCTGTACCAACCACACCTTCGTGCCATTTTTATATAGTGAGATATGATTTTATTTGTGAAATTTAAGTATATTATTTAATTAATATAATAAATTTATTTTATCGAGTAATTTGATGGATTACATGATTATTAGAATTATTGAAGATTATTCTAAGAGTACAGATCATCAGTTTAGATAGAGCGGACCTCGTGGTCATAAGAAAGGAAGGCGTCACAAAGGCAATAGAGGATTTAGACTAGGTCAGGAATTCAATGGTAGTGGACAGAGTTTGGTCATAGCAGTGCTAGTTCCGGCCCTAGTGTTTATCAGTAGTGTGGTATGTCACATTAGGAATCTTGTCTTTATGCTAGTGGTGCATGTTTTCGATACGGCGAAATATGTCACATGGCCAGATCATGTCCTTGATTTTTAAGACAACAGACCTTTTCCCAAGGATCTTCTGCAAGTGTTGCTCGACCAGTGTTTTCAGTTGTTCCTAGTTATTCACAGGCAGGTTCTCAGTTTGTAGGTCAGCATGGCTGTGGTTTTGGTAGTAGAGCATCATGAGGTAGGACAATTGGCAGAGGTTATAGTGTCAAGCTTCTAGCTCTTTTCAAGCAGGCTGTGGACAAGCTAAAGTGTTCACCCTTACTCCTCAGGATGCCAGAGCCTCGAATGCAGTAGTGTCATGTATCATTCCAATATGTTCTTTTGAGGCTAGAGTTTTGTTAGATTAGGGTGCAACGCGTTCTTTTGTTTTTCCTAGCTTTGCTTTGAGGATAGATAGATAACCAACTAGGTTGGAGATTCATTTATCTATGACTACCCCTTTGATTGATGCTTTAGAAGTGGATGTCATTTTTCCATCTTGTCCAGTCTATGTAGAGGGCAAAAACCTTAAAGTTGATTTGATTTTGTTAGATGTGATGGTTTTTGACGTGATATTGGGGATGGATTGGTTAGTTATGCATTATGCTACTTTTGAATGTAGAGATAAGGTGATTTTTAGAATCCCAGGCGATGATGAGTTTTGTTTTCGAGAAGATGTGAGTGCATCCCTAGCTAATTTTATTTCAGCTCTTACAGTTAGATGCTTATTACGTCACGGTTGCCAAGGTTATTTAGCACTTGTCAGAGATACCTTAATAAAGAAGGGCATTATTGAAGATGAACCTGTTGTTTGTGAGTTTCTCGATATTTTTCTAGATGAGTTGCTAGGATTACCACTTGATAGAGAGATAAAGTTTTGCATTGATGTGGTACCCGACCCCTTTTCTATGCCATCCTATAAGATGGCTCCAACAGAATTGAAAGATGGATCTCTCCGTCTCTCCGTCTCTGCATCGATTATCGTCATTAGGATAGTTGTAGGATTTGTTGGATAAAGGTTTTATTAGACCTAGTACCTCTCATTGGGGTGCTTCTGTTTTGTTTGTGAAAAAGAAAGATGGATCTCTCCGTCTCTGCATCGATTATCGTCAGCTGAATAAGTTGACTATTCGTAATAAATGCCCCCTTCCTCGTATAGATGACTTATTTGATCAGTTATAAGGTGCTAAGTATTTCTCTAAGATTGATTTGTGTTCTAGTTATCACCAATTGAGGATACATCTACAGGATATACCTAAGACAACATTTAAGACCTGTTATGGCCATTATGAGTTCCTTGTGATGTCATTTGGACTCACTAATGTGCCTGTAACTTTTATGGATTTGATGAATCAAGTGTTTAAGCCATTCTTGGATCAATTTGTTATTGTCTTTATTGATGATATTCTGTATATTCTCGTAATGAGGAAGAATATACAAACCATTTAGGAATAGTGCTGCAAACTTTGAGAGAACATCAGTTGTATGCTAAATTCTCTAAGTGTGAGTTTTGGTTAGAGTGTGTTGCTTTCCTAGGACATGTGGTGACTAAGGATGGTATCCAAGTGGACCCTAAAAAGGTAGAGGCAATGACTAACTGGAAGAGGTCGACAACAGCGATTGAGGTCTATAGTTTTCTAGGTTTGGAAGGTTATTATCCTACTTTGTGCAAGATTTCTCAAGAATAGCTTAACCTTTAACTAGATTGACTCAAAATACTGTCAAATTCTAATGGATAGATGCTTGTTAAAGGAGTGTTCAAAAGCTAAAGGATTGTTTGAATTTGGCTTAACCTTACCATCTAGAACATGAGGCTTTACAGTGTATTATGATGCTTCTAGAGTTGGTTTAGGGTGTGTTTTGATGCAACATGGTAAAGTGGTAGCCTATGCTTCTAGGCAATTAAAGAAACATGAATAGAATTATCCTATCCATGATTTGGAATAGCAGTAGTGATCTTTGCACTTAAGATTTTGAGACAATACTTATATGGTGAGACATGTGAGATTTATACAAATCACAAGACTTTGAAGTATATTTTCCAACAGAAGGAGTTGAACTTACAATAAAGGAGACGGTTGGAATTACTCAAGGATTATGATTGCATTACTATTTACCATCTTGGTAAAGCTAATGTTCTGGCAGATGCTTTGAGTAGGAAGTCCTCTGGTAACCTTGCACATATTAATGTGGAAAAGAGACCAATAACTAGGGAGTTGCATGAGTTGTATGATCATGGATTGCAATTGGAGCTGATGGATTTTGGAGTGCTTTTACCTCATTTTAGAGTTCGGTTCGTACTTGTTAATAGAATTAAGGTAGCACATGATCAAGACCCACAGTTGAGAAAGATTATGGATGAAGTACAAGTTGGTCAAGTTAAGGATTTTGTGATAGATAATGATGAGACTCTTATAATGGGAACTAGGTTATCTGTTCCTGGTGTATATGATATAAGGAAATAAATTATGGAAAAAGCTCATTACACCACATATAGTATTCATTTAAGTTCTACCAAGATGTATCATGATTTGAAGAGTATTTATTGGTGGAATGGTATGAAGAGAGATGTGAAAGAGTTTGTGTCTAGGTGTTTGACTTGTCAACAAGTAAAGCTTGAGCATCATAAGCCATTAGGATTGTTGCAACCCTTTCCTATTCCAAAACGGGAGTGGGAGAGAAATACAATGGATTTGTGTCAGGATTGCCTAGGACTGTACATCGAGAGAATTGTATGTCTTTATGGGGTTCCAATTTCCATAGTGTGTGATATAGGACCACAATTTACCTCAAGATTCTGGAGGAAGTTACAGGAAGAGCTTGGTACTAGATTAGACTTTAGTACAGCTTTTCATCCTCAGATAGATGAACAATCAGAAAGGACAATCCAAACATTAGAGGATATGTTGAGAATGTCTATTATGAATTTTGGCACTCTTGAATTTGCTTATAATAACAGATATCATGTCAGTATTGAGATGGTACCATATGAAGTATTATACGACAGAATGTATAGATCCCCTATATGTTGGGAAGAGGTAGGTGAAAGGAAATTGGCAGGTCCTGAATTGGTTCAAATTACGTGAGATAAGATTTCTATCATTCATGAGCATTTGAAGATAGCTTTCAGCAGACAAAAGAGTTATGCAGATCCTAAGAGGAAACATATGAAATTTGGAATTAGTGAATATGTGTTCTTAAAGGTGTCATCGATGAGAGGAGTAATGAGATTTGGTAAGAGAAAGTTGACTCTATGTTACATAAGACCTTTTGAGATCCTAGATAGAATTGGTGAAGTGGTCTATCAGTTGGTATTACCCCTAGAGTTTTCCCATGTTCATCTTGTATTTCATATTTCTATATTGAGGAAGTATGTTTCAGATTCTTCTCATGTGTTGGAACCTCATATTCTTCTCATCTTGTATGAAGAACAACCAATAGAAATCATACACTCAAGTTAGACAACTTCATTCTAAGAGCATACCGATGGTGAAGGTTAGGTGGCAAAATCATTCATATGAGGAGTGTACCTGGGAGTCAGAGCTGGAGATGCGAGATTCCTACCCATATCTTTTCCAATCTTAAGGTAATATGTTTTCTAAAAATTAGAGGATGAATTTTTCTTTAAAGGGGGGAGAACGTAATACCCTTAATTTTCATAATACATGATTTAATTATTTTTATGGGTAAAATTCTGTAAAATCCGAGAGTTGATATAAAAATTATGAAAATACCACTGGGTATATAAAAGTATGTTAACTCTCTCTCCATCAGCTCTCTCTCTCTCTCTCCCCTTCTCTTCTTCTCTCTTCCACCTACCGCTATCTCCATTTCTGATCACCACCTAAACGACCTCTGATCAATGCAAAATTTGGGGTACAAGTATTTTTGACTCCCCAACACGCTGGTACCTCTGTTTCTCCAAAATGTGGCTGGAATTGCAGAAAACAGCAGCACAAAGTTCAAGCATCCAACTGCCCCAATCGATTTTCCACCTTTCTAGTCACTTTTCACCATTATGACATCGAAAATGAGTTCAGGAGGTTAAAAAACCTTGGACAGGACCTTTGGAGCTTTAGACATCGTCGTTTGAGGCTTGATAGGAGTTCGAGTTTTCTCGCCGCAGCTGTTAGAAATTTTATAGATTTAGGTATTTCCAATCACTTCCAAGACACAAAACTTGTATTTTTGGACTCCCCACATCCTAAGAAAGCTGTTGGTACCCTCTGATCGTCATTCCATCGCCGTCACAAATTTTCCAATCACCGGAGTCCGGTAACCACTGATCAGATATTTTTGGGCAGAATCTCTGGCTCGTTAAATCGAGTCATCCAGTACCAACCACACATTCGTGCCATTTTTAGATAGTGAGATATGATTTTATTTGTGAAATTTAAGTATATTATTTAATTAATATGATAAATTTATTTTATTCAGTAATTTGATAGATTGTATGATTATGAGAATTATTGGAGAATATATTTAGACATTATAATAGAATTATGAGGTGGTTACTAATAAACTTGAACTATGGATAAATTATAGATTATTGAGTTGATTACATTGTTGATCAGGTATATAATAAATTGGAGACCCAGATTGTAATTGGCTATGTTAAGATGATGATAATATATTTTATAGGATTATGATCCATAAGCGGGAGGGTTGTATAGTTTTTAAAGGACGTACTGCCGAATTTTTGGTAGAAATTACATTAAAAGTTTGAATAAAGGTTTTATAGAGAAATCTTAGAAGAGTATAGGCTTATGATTTATTCTTAATATTATATAAATATTTCTTATATTTTTATAGATTCTCCAGAGGCCCCACCAATTACTCCAGAGTTGTGAAAGCAGCCAATTGAGGAATCTACAAATCTATGAGTTAATATCATATGATTTTATAACATGCTACCCATCTCCCTTACATTTTCTATGGTATGCTAATTATTATTAAATATATTATTATTATTATTATTATATGTGATTTGTTGGAGATGTTATTGGATGAGACTGTGATGTGATATTATGATGAGAACTATAGCAGAACGTGCCACCTAATGGGTTACATCAGGAACGTGTGTACACCGATGGTGATTTTATGATTATGGATGAATTGATAATATATCCTGGTCAAGGTTGTCTCTCATTGAATAAAATATATTATGATTTGATATGTATATGAATGCTGAGGGTGATAACCTTGGTTGAGTTCATCTCTCAGAGCACCAGTATCATTTGGATAAGTGACCGACTGGAGAGAAGAATTCTGGTTGAGTTTGCTCTCAAGGCGCCAATTTTTTGGAATTAAGAGAGTCATTGACTAGTAGAATGTTTAGGGTTCTGCTTGAGTTACTCACCCAATTGTTTGATGATTGATTTTACATGATGCATAAACTTATTGTATGTATATATGGTATTAGTATAATATTGTGTGACTGTGTGTTATAAAGTTATATGATATTGATTCACTCAGTGGAGACTGACTCCTTTTATTTATTTTTTTCAGGTAGTAGATATCATCTTCATATTGTTTTGGACTGCTCTGCATCTTGTTTACTCTGCAAGGGCTTGATGTAATATTTTTTAAAATTATTTCTCTTATTGTATTAAATATTTTAGATTTCTGCAGTACCTTATTTAGATTATTTGATGGATTATGATATTGATGAGATGATGAGATAATGAGTTGATATTATATTAATGCATAGTTGAAATACGAGTTATGTTTATGTTTAGGTTTGCTATGAGTTTTGGTGGCCTTAAGCCTACCCATTCGCTAGCGCCAGTCATGGTCCTTGGTTTATATCGTGACAGTTGGTGAGAGACCTCATCAGAAAGAAATTGATCAATTTGAATCATGGTTGTACAAAGGCATGAACAAAAGGAATAAGTAAGCTATGAATTGTTTGTTTAATGCTTCAAATATATATGCTGGATAAAGTTTTCATATACTTTTTCAATTGTTAGTATAACATAATGTTTCTTTGATGTTGTTACTTTAATGATTGATATTGTTATCATATAATGTTATTTACTAGTTATATATAGGTTATATTATAGTTAACATTTTTAATGGTTGTACCTATGTGTTGTATATATTTTTTTTATTACAATTAACAATTTTAATGTGCAACTTATTTGATTCTTCTTTTTTAAAGATAAATGTTTCTATAGTCTTGCCATTACCATACTATCATTATTTATATATTTTGTACTGGATAATGGATTATTTATATTTTATAGGAAAAAAGTTTTTGTTGGTGGTGCAAATATATTGTTTCCACCTTTAGATTATGGAATTTATGTTGTCATAGAGAAGATGTTGTTTTTTGATTTATATACGCCTGGTCATTTTTTATCATCAACTGTAAGTTTTTATACTTTTTTAACTTTCATTGATAATGTAGTATATGAACACATGTATCCACTTTTTTCACTTGATGAAATCTTTTTTATGCTTATTTCCAGCACATAGATGTTCTATTTTACCAACTAAGGAAAAATGGGAGATATTCTAGTTCAATTATTATGAAGTTTACAACCATCGATAAATTTTTTTATCAGAGGATACAAGCTTTATCTGACTTGTATAAGAAGACAAAAGACCTATCAGTAGTTTCTGAGAAGCACATAATTGATGAATATGTAATGGGCTTCGTCATGCACTGTAACACTCCTTGGTCAAAAGTAGATGATGTAGAGTTTCCAATTTATATGACTAAGGACAAGCACTGGATTTTGGGGCATTTGGACTTTAATACTAGATTATTTTCAGTGTATAATTCATTGAAGGATACACGTATGGACGAAAAGGTTGTTGAGCCTGTTTTACCATATACGATATTATTGCCAGACTTTTTATCTATTGTCGGTATATTCGAGAGGCATAAAGATAAATTGTATACTGAGGATGTTTTTAGGAACATTGATGAAGCCACACCGTTTGAAGTGCATTATCCACATAACTTGCCTATTCAATCTGACTGGTATATTTCTAATCTTTGCTTTTACTGTGTTCAAATACACATTTGCATATAACATGTTTGCTGTGGTAGAATCTAATTAATATGTGATACGTGTAAGATTTATTATCATATACTCAGAAGATAATCGAATATAATCTTCTTATACCATGCAAACACAAAATGTGAAATTTCAACTTAACATATTTAATTCAATAATAATACATTTTTTTATTTTATTTCAGTCCTACTCCACTTACAATATAATGTCATATATATATATATAAATTATATTACTTAATATTGAATCAATAAGTCATTAAATCATATATTTATATTCATTAAAAATTGCCACATACACTAGTGTAATCATTAAATGTGTGAGGTAGAAAAATATTTCTAACCATGTTATTTGACGATTCACCATTTATATTACAGTATATGTTTCTATTCATGTCATATATATAAAACTAAAACAAAAAAATGCATGAGATATTATTACCTTTCAATTTTTTTTCTTGAGTTATTGTTGATTTTCTTGTCTTTGGGTATTAGAAATTTAGTCAAATTTGAAAATTTATGTTGATGAGGCTTTGAGAATTTGAATACTCATATATTTTGCAAATAATATACATATAACATGTTTGACACAACGGAACAAATTAAAATGTAAGATGTGCAGGAATTGGTATCAGATAACATAAAGATAACCTATTATAATCTTCATATAACATTCACACAGTCTTTAATACCTGACATTTAAATATACAATACAAGAACAACAATATTATTTGTTTTATCCGGTTTAACTGCACTAATATTATAATGTAATATGTTAAAAAAACATTGTACCGTAATATACAACATGGAAAACATAAAATCTAATGAAATTACATTCATATTGAAGTATTTATTCTGTTCATGTTAGTTATATGAAACTCTAAAAAAAAAAAGCATAAGATATTACCTTTCAACCTTCATTTTTGATTAATTACTTTCATTTTTTTGTTTGGTTATAAATATCAGAAATTTAGTAGAATAAGAAGATTTGATATTCATGAAATAGCATCTCATAAATTTCTGTGGTTTGTTTATTCGTTCATGGCGTTTATGGTACATTTATTTCAATCCAATTCAAAATTGATCTCTTGATTTTAGCACTCAAATCCTTTAAAGTTAATAACCGCTAATCATTATCTGAAACTGCAAAGAGACATTTTGAGAATACAAATATGTTCGTTTGGGGAGAATGGATTAACTTTTGATTTGCAATTATTACAGTAATAGCATAAACTAATTAGCGGATTTGCGTAAAAAACTCTATTGTTTATGTATACAATGAAACTTTACAAATAAAGAAAGAAAATACAAAGAAAGTTCATAAAGTCGCACGATTGACATCTTATGCTTAAACAGCAGAGCCTATGACTCAACAATTACTTTGGTGGTTGGTGAGTAACCCTTGGTTTGGCAGTTCATTTTGAAAGAGAAGAAGAAAGGTGTTCTTGGCGGTGGGCAATTAATATCAATTTAATAGCACAAATTGGAAGAAATAAGAGAAATAACCATAAGTTCAAAGAAGAATGGCCATGATAACAAAGTATTAAGGGTTAATAATTAATAATGTGAAGGAACTGAATTGCTAAACCTAAACAGTTTTTTGCACAACCGTGTGGAAGCAAATGAAATTCATAGCCTTATGAGGTACAGTATATACTTGAAAATCTCTAGTATGATATCCATGAATTGAAATCTTGAAAACTGTAATAAGATTGTTCCTACTACATGCTTAAAACAATAATAAAAAGAAAAGTATATTTGATTGCCTGCACTGAATTCCAGGACTCAGAGAAATGACGGGGAACTTCTAGTCCTTTCCAAAATCGGCATTGTAGTGTGCACTGGATTCCAGTTTCTTTGCCTCGTTAAGCTTCCTCACAGCCTGCAATACCGAATATAAGACAATAATAGTAAGCACATTCTGCAATTACAAATTGTCCTTTGTCCCAACAAAAACCAAATACAAGGATAAAATTCTCAGGATGAAACACGCATCTATGTCTAATATGTCAAGAGTTGATGCCTCAAATTACCTTCATAAAGTCTTCATGGATGACGTAATCACGTTCAGCACGAATTGCTGACATTCCAGCTTCCGTGCAAACATTGCGCAAATCAGCTCCATTGAAACCCTGAGATAGTTACAACAATCGTTTGAAAGAAAAAAAAAAGCATCAATTTCAAATATAAAACAGGCAAAGCCACCTTTTTTATTTACCTCAGCAAGTTTAACCACAGCTTCATAATCAATTTCCCCATGCTTAGCAATGCCAGCAGCATGAATCTTAAGTATTTCCATTCTTGATTGCTCATTCGGCAATGGAATCTCTATCTTCCTGTCTAATCGGCCCGGACGTAAAAGTGCAGGATCAAGAACATCAGGTCGGTTTGTTGCCATTATCATTTTAACCTAGAGTTGAAAATTAGAAAATATCATGCTCTTTTCCATCTTGTAGATACATCATATAGTGAGATGGAAGTAGAACAAAGTTGTTAAGAAACGACCTAGAGTTAAAATATGCTAAATAAATAAATAAAAACATCAAGAAACCCAGAAAAAAAAAATGCCATTTATCTCTTAGACATTCTAACACATGACATGAAACAGCAGTTGTGGTTACAAGTATATAATGTTGACAGGAAAAACACCCAATTTTAGAAAGAGCTTTCAGAAATCCATTTTTTAAATGTTACAACCCCAGTCAAACAGAATTCAGTAGTTAAATCCATTTTTCAAGGGTTATGTGACAAAAATACCTCAGTATCATAGTGAATCCCCACAACTTCTTCACATGCAAACCCCAATCAAAATATCCTCACCAATAAACTATATCAAAGCTTTCTGTATCAGATAACAACTAAACTAAAGAGGTTTCCTATCAAAATTTGGCCAGATGGATAATGCAAAGATGTCAGAGCAAGGTCTGGGACTTTATTGAAAGTCACAAACTAATTCTAAATCATTTCTATTTAAGAGCTTTTCCATATCCTGGTAGTGCAGAGCATGTAAAGGTCTTTCAAGTGCAATCTTCCAAGTATTGAAGGGGGACCTCACTGAAACCTAGGCATAAGGCAATTCCAACTCCATCATGTCCATGCGAAGATGACAAGTAGAGAAAACAACACAATTAATCCAAAAGATAATACTTTAAAAAGAAAACATATGCTTGCATGTGAGTAAGTATTAACAATAATACTAGATTAGATATAAATTTTATACACTTAAAGTACCTTGCCAAGCTGATCAAAACCATCAAGCTGATTAAGTAATTCCATCAGTGTTCTTTGAATTTCACGATCAGCACTTGTTCCCTCACTAAAACGGCGTCCACCAATGGCATCAATCTCATCCATGAAAATGATGCAGGGCTATAAAAATTTAAAAAAAAAAAAGCAAAATTAAATTGCAATATCTGGCATCATGAACCTCCAAGGAGGAAGCATATCTAGAAACCGAAGATTCTTACTTGGTGATCACGTGCATACCCAAACATTTCTCGTATCAACCTAGCACTTTCTCCAATGTATTTATCAATTATAGCACTTGAAACCACCTTCATCCATATGAAAACAAAAACATTTACTAAAAGCAAATTGCAAAAAGTAGAACGAGAAAGGCTCAATTGAAAAAAGAGAGAGAGAGAGAAACCTTTAAAAAGTTGGCATCTATGTTGCTTGCTATAGCCCTAGCCAACAATGTCTTCCCAGTACCAGGTGGGCCATAAAGAAGAACACCCTGAAAACAGATTGTAAGAATTTCAGAAGAAAATTAACTAACTTCATACAAACAGTAAAATGAATGCCGATAAGTTATCCACTGAAAAAATTGAATACATAAACAAAAAGCAAAGATACATATAATCACCTTGGGAGGTTTAATGCCCACTCTAAGGAAAAGTTCAGGGTTCATGAGAGGTAGCTCAATAGACTCCCTCAATTCTCTAATTTGATCAGATAAACCACCCACAGCTGAATAGCTAACATTTCCAGGATCTTCATGCAACATGTTATAAACAACTGGGTCTACCTGCCAGCCAAGGAAATCACATTATTTAGCATCATGTATGTGGCAATAGATTTATTTAGCTCAAGTATTTGTGTCAAGACCAAATACCAATATTTCATGCTCCAAGGAAAGAGAGAATCAGAATAACTTACCTCACGCGGTAGAGACCGCATGATTGTGAGGGTCGTCATATCAAGAACAACTCTAGTTCCAGCAGTCAGCTTTTCCTTGTCCACTTTGCTGCGGCAACCAACCACGTATCGTGGGCCACTGCTTGCTTTAACAATCACTGAAAAATACAGAAGCAACCATCACTTTATCATCATTAACTAGCTCTTAAAGACACAAGCAAAGGAGGTGGCGGTGGAGATATGGAATCAAACACTGCAAATGGAATTTTATGCAATTTACACTCTACAAGGTAATTGTTATTGAAAAATAGAAAAAGGAAAAACAATAGTTTAGGCAATTAAGAAATATATTATGTGTAGAATAACTTAATCCTAAGTCTCAAAACTTCCAACCAAGAAATGCTGACAGAATTGCACATGTATTGGATGGTCTAGCCTAAAGGAAATCATGCTAAAGTTTGTATTCTACATAGTAGATTTAGAAAAAGAACTTACGACGTTCATTGTCAAGGGGTCGGAGAACTTCTCCTATGATCTGCCCAACACTTTGAAGAGATTTCAAATCATCCTCTGTCTTGTTGAACTCTTTCTTTGCAGATCTCAAGTTCTCCCTAACTGCAAGAATGTAATTACAAACCAATATCAATCGCCACCTTTATCAGCCTCATTATGAAATACCAAAGCAATAAAACAATCAACTTTCAGAGCAGATATTAAGTTCCATCAATTTTACGTGGTTAATCAGTAATGACTATGCACTGACCAGATCGTACTCTAGACTCCAACTCCTTATGCTGGAGTAACTTCTTGCGATACTCGGCCACAGCATTGCGACGCCGTGCTGCATCTTCTCCTTCATTGCTCATATTCAAATTCGCAGTAGATAACAATATTCTCACTTTCTTTTCCTTAGAAACTTGAACGTTTGAAATTAGGTCAGGTACATGTACATATGACGATAATGAAATCAAGCCATAAATTAAAAACCCAGCGAATCTCAATTTCTAGCAACATAACTCGAACAACTTCCTCGATTTAGCAGATGATTAGGCGGAAAAAAAATCAATCTCATTTTCCTAACAATTTTATAATCTTTAAATTGACCTTTAAAACAACACACCTATCCAGAGTTGAAAGAACAAAAAAAAAATGAAAGAGCAGTCAAACTAGTCGCCTTAATGAAAGGGCACTTTTTGAACTTCAAACCAATAATTAGGAAAACCTGGTAACAACCTCATCAGTTATTCTTTACATCAATGGAGAAGTGGCAGTAAGGAAGATAAATCAGAATATAAATATCGAATTTAAAAGATATATGGAAAGAGAAACGGCAAAGAAAGCTCACCGGTAAGACTCCGGAAATCAGATGAAGAGCTGCTGGAGGGCTGAAGAAGGATCTGATTGTGTTGGGCTGTCGGCGCGTTATCGGAGAGCGGAAGGAGAGAAGAGTAGCGGTGTCGTTCCGATCCAAGCTATTACGGTAAGCAGTGCCGCAGCTAACTTGAGAGTTGGGTCAGACAGGGCTGTACCGATTCAAGTCGGATCGATATAAACATTTACTTAATAATGAAATTGAATTTTTATTTATTTATTTATTTTTATCTAATACTTATTTGCACTATTTTAGTTAATCTATAAAATAAATAAAAAGATATGACATAATTCAACAATAAAAATTAATTCGTATATTTAATATTTAGGTTCATTTATTTAAGTAGTTATTAAAATTAATCATATAATATTTTTTTACTCACTTAAATAATTTACATCAATATTAGTGGGAGTTGAGTATATTCTAATTTAAAATATCTTCCAATTTTATCAATCGAATTATTTCTTCATTAGCATTAATCGCCAATTTAAAATAAAAATATTGATTAAATATTTTAATGTCAACTTAAAATGCATTTTAAATTTGTTATAAGAGATGAAAAATTATATTTTCTTAATTACAAATCAATTTTTAGGTTTTAAAATTTTTCTACAAAACATAATAATGTACATAACTCATAATCTATGATAATTAAAAATATAATAATTTATAATTAAAAAATTAATAATATTAAAATTTTGTTATTAACATAATTAAAAATACTTATACATGTACTTTAAATTTCATATATAAATTTTAAATTTTTTATATACAGCATTTTATTATCTACTTTATACATTCTTAATTTATAATATCAATTAGTTGTTTTAAAAATATTTATTATATTCATAATTAAATAGTATAAATAATAAAATGCTGAATATCATTTTATAAATTATTTGAATTTTATTGAGTACGAACATAAGGATTGGAAGAAAATGGATACGTCCAAGATAAGAACCCAAAAATCGAAATGGGCTGTGAAGCAGCAGCAGCGTCCTCTTATTTCTCTTCACTGAGGAGGGTGGCTCTCACTTCATATCTGCCATCATCGTTATCATCCTTCGATTCTTCTTTATTCCCTCTTAAACCCATTACCTCAATCTTCCCGCTTTGTGCCAATGCCTTTACTGCTCCCTTCTCTTATAAACTAAACACCCATCATCTTCCTATACTCAAAAGACTGAAAACCAGAGCTACCCTTGATCAGAATGATCAAAGTCCTTCCTTTCCAGTTCTTGTCCAAGAAGAAGATGAAGAACAAGTGCAGGCTCAAAGCAACCAAGTATGTTATTATTGATTTTCTGATAACTCTTTTGTCAATTTTGGAACTTAGTATATTTTTAGGCAATTTGTCAAGTACCCGGCGGATAAAGGAATTTAGTTTTTTTTTTCAAAAGAAAAAAAATGGATAAAATTAATTTTTGGTACTAAAATTTTGCCACTAGTATCAAAATGTTATCAAATCTTTATTTTATATCAATTTAGTAAAAGTCTTTATAATTTTATTTCAATGAAGAATTTAAGATATCAGACATACACATATGACATCACATGCCACATAAAGATAAAAATGCTATTTATTGCTAGTGGAAAAACGTTAACATTAATTAAAATAAATAAATAATTTTATATTAATTATTTGATTTATAAGATATTTAGAGTTTGAATTAGTTTAAATTCTATTTTAGATATCCTATTAGGAATAGACTTTCCATTATTTCTATTTAAATAGAGATTGAATTATAAAAACAAAATACAAAGAACGTATAACCACTTGTGATCTTAGACAGTGAGAGTGTGGATTATAGAAAAGACTCTTGTTGCATTTTTTATCACCTGATGTATTCTAAGTGTTGAAAATCCGGTAAGATTGTAGATCAAAGTCTGATTTTTCTGCTTCCGCTGTGAGGTAATTCGATTACTTTATATTTATTCGTATTTTTCCTACATAAAAATTATAATGATTTTAAAAAAGGATATTTTGATCTTTAATATATGAGTTGACAATACCTAACATTAAGTATAACATCAAACGAATTTTACAAAACAAAAATTTGTTACCATTTTGATACTAGGGTCAAAGATTTGGTACAAAAGAATCATTTTACCTAAAAAAAGTCTTATGTTTTGGTTTATGGTTAGGAGGTGGAGGAGAGTGTGAAAGTGCTCAAGAATGCTGCAAAGACAAGAAAAGTTGCAGCAGAGGAGGTTTTGTCTGCTCTCTCTGTGATTGAGAAGGCCAAAGTTGATCCCTCTGGTTTTCTTCATACTCTTGGTGGCTCGAATTCCCCTGGAAAAACTTGGATGCTTATTTTCACTGCTGAGGTTCATATGATTCCTACTATTTGTTTTGTTTTGACACTTAGTTTTTATATCTTTGTGGTTAATTTGTGCTTATTGATATTTTTTATAAAAAAAAATTTCTGATTTGCAGAAGCAATTGAAGAGTGGAAGGTATTTCCCTCTTACTGCTGTTCAGAGGTTTGATGCTGCTGTAAGCTGTTTTTTCCCTCTAGTTATATGCTCTCATTCATATTTATGTGATTACAGTTTGTGTTGTTGGAATCAGAATTTACTCGATTGGACAGTTGTGAGCTCTTTCTGCAGTTAAATTTATGTCAAATACATTGATTGTTTTCAGAATCAATTTTCTCAATTTCCGTGTGTTGGTTGTCATTTTGATCCCACTGCATTAGTATCCTTGTGTATGCTACTAATCATTTTAATGTTTATGTTTTGAGTAATTTTGTGGTGTACTTGGTGTAATTTACACCTTAGGCTTAAAACCATTAGATCTTCAACTTTTAATTTCAACCACTAATTATCAATGGTTGAGATTAAAAGTTGATGATATAATAATTCTAAAGGTATAGGTGTAAATTACACTAGATGCACCACAGAAGCCCTCATTTGTTTTTTATCTTCTGAAGTTATTGGCTCACTTTTTTTGGTAAGGACCTTAATCATTTTCCAAAATATTCACCAGTTGATTCCTTTGTACTCACATGAGAACTAATACCAATATGGATATGCTCTTCTTGTTTCATCTTTTTGCCAATAATGAAGAACAGTTTAAAGTTTGGTTTCGACAAAAACATGGGTTGTGTTTCTTTTGTTCTTTGATTTTCAGGGAAAGAGAATTGAAAATGGGGTATATCTTGGGCCAATTGGATGCTTAACATTTGAAGGCAGATTTACGTGGAAAAAGAGAATACTAGCCTTCATTTTCGAGCGCATTCGTATAAAAATTGGGCCTCTGAACCCCTTGGAGATTAGTCTTGGCCAAAAGGAAGATAGAGAACCAAGCACCAAGGATCCTTTCTTTATCTGGTTTTATATTGATGAGGAAATTGCTGTTGCTCGAGGCAGAAGTGGTGGAACCGCATTTTGGTGTCAATGTCGACGTGTTACTACTTGATTCAGCTAAGCCTTCCAGCTGTGCACCTATACTTCATATATATTGGACTTTACATTTATAGTACATAGTACTCTATATACATTAAGTGTACGCTGGAATGACTTTGAAGTGATATATCTGACTTCAAACTATTGCTTGATCTCAGGAAGGAGCATCTATGCTGTTGTATGTAAAATATATATATATGTTCATGACTAAGCGGTGCTTGCTGCAATATGCTTATCAAGTTGTACTGTTGAGATTGTATAGGGCATAAAGCTCAAAAACTGAAGGTGAAAAGTGAGGTTAAGTCCTCCATGAAATAGTCTGCTATACCATTGAGCTTTGCCTATGGTTATACTTGTAAAGAAGAGATTGAGGAATCTCTGCACATCTCCAGCATTGCAGAGTTCCAACTTAAAAGTATAATACCAGTATTTTCCGTTCATATAAAAACAAATTTGTGTAAGTGGAGACCTGTCATTGGACAAATGATAGAATGTCGTAGAATGAGAACAACTTCTACTGTTTGTTGGCTGCAGCCGTGGACTGCATATAGCTGATGCTACCAATGAAGTAGTTAACAAGCTTATCTCTTGCTGGAAGGCATTCTTTGATGAGTGGAATCTCAATGAAATTCTGAGTCGATTCATAAAGAGATGGAAATCTCTGAGCATCAATCAACTTAATGCTTCCAACTTCTTCCATAACATCAAGCCAAAGAGGGATCCAACCCATTACTAGATCCAAATAACCTATCTTCTCTCCACCAAAAAATTTCTTTCCTTTCAATCTTTTCTTCAGGATATGCAAATGATTCTATTGCAGTCTTTATTGCCTTCTCCTTCATGTCTCTTCCTTGCCAACAAGCATCATATGCCCCAAACACACTGCATTTCAAAAAAGTAGCAGAAATTTGATTAAGATCAAAATTTGCTTTGTTATCTATTGAGGTAAAACAATTTGATTCATGATCTTCTCAGTTTCTACATGGTTTATACAATTTAAAGCTACCAACTACATATCTTGCAGAAGCAAAGGTTAGAAAATTGCAATTACAAGGCTACCAAACAAAAAAGAAAAAATTAACAGAAACAAATGGTTGAAAGATGTAACATCAGCAAATTTAGCCCAAAATTGAGCCATAGCTCTCTCATAATTATGTTGACGCAGCAATGTAATTTATCAACTCTCTTGTACATAAAATATAATAAGGCGGTAAGAGTTACTTTTTCCTTAACTATGGTTATTGAGATCGAGTTCTTATTATATTTTTTTTTAGAGAGAACGCTCCTTAATGAATCTATCTAAACTAGTCTGGATGGTTAAAAAAAATAATTTTCTATCTTTATATTACAAATTTAAATTTAACAACATTTAACAATTGAAGTGTCCTTGTAAAAAAAACTATTTAATTGCATCAAATAAGGGGATTCTAAAAGTATCTCCAACAATATTCTTTATCTTACACTTTATTATATTATAAAAAATTCACTTTATATTTTAGTTTATCTTAAAAATTGTATGCGTTTCAATAATACTTTTTAGTTCACTCTCTATTTTAATATTTTTATTAATAAAATTATTTAAAAAAAATGAAGAGGGAGAAAGGAAAAAAAAGAAGAAAAAAGAGAAAAAAATAAAAAAGGAAAAGAGAAATTATAAAGTGACTCTTAAATTTAAGAAAAGAGAATATAAATTTTAAAAAATGAGATAAATAAAAAATAATATAAAATACAATATAAAAATTCATAAATTTAGATAAAAGAGAAACATAAAAAAGAACTGTTGCGATGATATAAGAAATGTTATAAAAAAGTTTAAGAATTTCTTGTACTCTCAAAATTTGAGAAGGGAGAATAAATTAGATAAGTTAGGAGGATAAAAATGTAGAGAAGTAGGAGGCTGTTAAGATGCTCCAGCAGCTTTGTTTCTTATTTACTCGCGCTCTCCTGCTATCCTAATTTCCTTTCCTCCCCAAACTGCGAAACACGCTGATAAGCATCACCTGACTCTCTTTCATCTTTCTTTTTATCAGTCGCCTTCTTTCAGGCGTAATCTAACCATTCAGTTTTATTGTACTAACCCTACTCTTTCTGGATTGAATAACATGAATTCTTTGCAGAAATCATAGAATCTGATCAATCGCTATAGTAATTACAATTAAAGGATTCACTAACAAGAGAAAAAAAAAAAAAGAAGAGAAAAGTAAAACCCACTATGTCAGAAAACGATGGAGAAAAGAAAGTGGCCGACAGATATTTAAAGCGTGAAATACTCGGTGAAGGTACCTATGGTGTCGTTTACAAAGCCATTGATACCAAGGTAACCCTAAGATTTTTCCTTTCTGCACTGTATTTTGTTTACTTTTGACCTTGGCTGCTATTTTTACTTAATTTTTATGTTATGGTCGGGGAAATTTGTAACTGGAGTGTAAAAAAAGAAATGGGGAATTTTGAATGTCGGGCTTGTGTTGTTTTCTGGAGAAAGAGGAGAAGAAGTTGCTTTCAAGTTAAGGTGCCCTTTTAATTTGACTGCTCATGCTAGAATTTGTTGAATATCTGGTATTTATTTATTTTTTTGCTTCTGGGTATTGGAAACAAATACTTAAAAGA
The DNA here is from genome assembly GCA_949630135.1 of Balakata baccata. Taxonomy (NCBI): domain Eukaryota; kingdom Viridiplantae; phylum Streptophyta; class Magnoliopsida; order Malpighiales; family Euphorbiaceae; genus Balakata; species Balakata baccata. Next base: position 23,080 of record CATIWF010033258.1, read on the forward strand.
TAGTCTATTGGAATAAATTATTATTATTATTTTTTTGTGGTCAAATGTAACTAGCAATTTGATCATAGTTATCATTCTTTTCCTTCTTTTTCAGAGAGTTTTAGTGATAGTTTTAGCATTCTTTATTTGGAAGTTTCATGATTTTGTTTGTAGCTCTTCCAATGGCATTTCCACTTCTAAATCCTTCTTCAGGTGTTATTTTTAATGCTTTTTTCTTTTCGTCTGATTGTAGTTAACAAAAGTTTCATCTGAATTTCTATCATGGGTTAAAATGCTGGTTTTCTGAACTTGCCCAATAGCTAAAATGAAAGTTGAACTGTTCATAATCTGGTCTTATTGATATGTATTGGGTGCATACAGACTGGACAGGTTGTTGCAATCAAGAAAATTAGGCTTGGGAAGCAAAAGGAAGGGGTTAACTTTACAGCACTTAGAGAGATTAAATTGCTCAAGGAGCTGAAAGATCCAAATATAATTGAGTTGGTTGATGCATTTCCTCACAAGGGGAACTTGCATCTTGTGTTTGAGTTCATGGAGACTGATCTTGAAGCAGTTATTCGTGATCGGAATATATTTCTTTCACCAGCTGACATAAAATCATACTTCCAAATGACATTAAAGGGACTGGCTTATTGCCACAAAAAATGGGTTTTGCACAGGTAAATGTTGGTGTTGAAAAGCTACATCATGGATTAATGATTGCTATATATTATCTCAGATATTTCTTTGCTTTTGTCTTACAGGGATATGAAGCCGAACAACTTGTTAATAGCTCCTAATGGACAACTTAAACTTGGAGATTTTGGTTTAGCACGTATATTTGGAAGCCCAGATCGCAAATTCACTCACCAGGTATGCTTGTGTATTTTCTGGTTATCCTTTCCAGTGTGTACATCAAGCATTTTGAATTAAAAAGTTTTGATAACTAAAAATCATTATATCCTTCAAGTAACATTTCCCTGCACATAGTTTGTGATGGTATGTTGAACTGCTTATTGACTGACAAAATAGGGGCACTGCCTAATCTGTCCTGGAATTTATGTTAAGACTGTATCTTCTCGCAGGTGAAATGCTCAATTCTACTTCTTCCTCTTTTGTATTTTTTTTTTTAATTTTGTCTTGTTGTATATTTAATTGATTTTTGTAGGATAATTTTTGCATATGGACTGGGTCTGTTTGGTTCTTGTTACTGTCTGATTGATGGATACTGCTTTGCATATTCCTCTTCTAAAGTTTCTTGCCTGATCATAATTAGTAATTATACTTGTAAAGTTTAAACTTACAAGCTTGGAGTCCATTTGAATAGGTCTTTGCTCGATGGTATAGAGCACCTGAACTGCTCTTTGGCACCAAGCAATATGGTGCTGGGGTTGATGTTTGGGCTGCGGCCTGTATATTTGCTGAACTTCTACTTCGCAGACCATTTCTGCAGGTGAGGATATATTTTCATGATCGGAAAAATGCATATTTGGCATATGAACTATGTGTCTTGTTTATTAAGTCCTTGAACTTTTATTTGTTCAAATGAAGCCCTCCAAATTTGAGTTGATCAGAATTAAGCCCTCTAAATTTGATTTTATCACAATTAAGCCATCCAATTTGCATTCAATTTTGATATTTCCTGTCAACAAACCATTTACTCTTAGTCAATATTTTGACAAAATAGAAAGGGCTTAATTTGAAATAATAAAGTTCAGGGGCAGAAATATGCACTTATCGTTCGTTATTATTATTTTTATGGGATTTCATCCACGTTGTTTTCAACGCTTGAAGAAATCCATGTTGTTTTCAACACTTGAAGAAATGCATCATAATGTTGATTCAGTTGTCTTAACTTTATAAGTTAGATTATCCTTTTCCTTGTTATGTCCTAAGTTATTTAGTGCTGTTTTTCAAATTTTGTTTTGTTTATTTCATTTGTACTATGATTAGTTCGATTTGCATTTATAAACATCTTCTGTTTCCTTTTGAGTGGCATGATGTTTTATCTCTGACCTAGTTCAGAGTATTCTTTTAGATACGATATGGGTCTGACTCTGATGATTCAGATCATTTATATATGTGTACTTTCTTATTTGGTTGGTTTTGGTCCAACTTTTAAATTTGAGAATATGAGGTTCTGTCATCATGCTTTTCCAAATTTTGGTGTAGGAATTATGAGAGGAGTTCTCTCTGAATGAGTAGTGAAGCCATTTAAGTGTTAAAATATACAAAGATTTACTTGGCCCGCGGATTTGATAATAACGGAAAGGATGTCATAGAAGAGGTTAAGGAATAGCTAGCACACAACAATACTCTTTTAAATAGTTGTGAGAATACAACATTACACCACTAGCAAGAGTTCCAATAAATTTTGAAATTGTGTTTAATCCCCTAAAAAGAATTATAATGCAACTTGTAAGTAACTTTTAATGGGTAACCAATCTTTTTTGTCAATCTCTGAGGTCTGTTACTTGTCTTTGGCAAGCTCCAAATCTGCAATGAAGCTACTCCTTGCAGAATCCAGATCCTGATTCCAATTTGCAAGGAATGTTATAGTTCAATTGGATTCTATCACCTTTATTTGCCTCAGAACCAGTAATTTATTGCAAATACAGTTCCAGTTTCTTTTATTCCACTAGAAGTTCTCATGTATGTTTTAACTTGAAAAGCACATTCTATTAGCATCTCGTATCATTCAGACCTTGTTGTGTTGCTGAGCTCTTGTTACGTTTTCTGCTAAAACATTCATCATAGAAGAAAGCACTTTTCTCATTTAATAATCTAAAGTTGATGTTCTTGATTTTGCTTAACTTTCACACTTTAGTTTAAGTGGCAGTAAATGGTTATCGGGTCATCATTTGCATATTGTTTTTCTTAAAATATGTTACCAATTGCTAAGTGTTTAATACTTTTGTTGATTAATATTGAGCAAAATACAATGCCTTTCATTTTTGGGCCACTTTAGCTAAATTATTTAATATTTATTTATTGTTTCTCGTGGGATATTTCACAAATACATTCTATTCACTTGTGTTATTATGCTAAGTATGCTTGACATATCCATGTATTGTTTTTAACTTTTGGATTTGAAATGTCATAGGGGACAAGCGACATTGATCAATTAGGGAAGATTTTTCAAGCTTTAGGCACTCCAACGCCTTCTCAGTGGCCTGATTTGGTATACCTCCCTGATTATGTGGAATACCAATTCGTTCCTGCTCAACCTTGGCGTAAATTGTTCCCAATGGCCAATGATGATGCTCTAGATCTTTTAGCAAAGATGTTTACTTATAATCCAAAAGCTAGAATCACAGTTGAACAGGCATTAGAGCACAGGTATGAAGAATATTGTGTATGGGAATTCCACATCATTCTTGGTTTCTTGATCTCATCTGCATTTCTCTTGTAGGTACTTCTCGTCTGCTCTGTTGCCTACAGAGCCAGCAAAACTCCCTAGACCTGCGCCAAAGCGAGAATCTGTCAATCCTAGGGCTTCAAATTTTAATCCACTAGAGGGACCCACCGTATTGTCACCTCCAAGAAAGATGAGGAGAGTGATGCCTGATCGTGACGGATTTGATGGAAATGCATATCAAGTTGATAAGATTGATGAGCATGGTGATATCAGACAGGCTGCTGCAGGAAGGAATGAACAGGTCCCAATGTCAATAGATTTTTCTGTCTTTGCCTCAAAACCTATGAGCAGACCAACAATTAACAGGTAAAACTTTATCATCTAAGTACCCCCTTCATAGTCATAATGGTGTTGAACCCTTGTCAATTTGTCAAAACATATAAAGCGAGTAGATTATAGGAATTGATGGTTGAACATGAAGATGTTATTTAAGTGTGTATTGTAAGTATCGACAATGCCATGTCATTGATGGGTTTGGATTGACAAAAGTTTAATATTCTAGCATAACTTCAAGTTTTTAAATAAAATAGGCAAATGCTGCGATGTGTAGAACTAATTATGGGTTGTACAATATAAATTTGCCAGATACTTTGTCATTGACGTTGTTGTGCATAAAGGACAAAAATATATTCCCTGAACAGAAGAAAGTTGAGATATCACATAAAGATAAACACTCTTGGAAGCTTTCAAAGAAAGAACAAAATCCACTGAAAATTTGAAGCTGATTAGCAGCAAAGAAACCTCTTACTCTTCATCCAAATGTCAATTACTCTGATAGGAAAATGAAATGGAAAAGACTCTAGGACAGAAGCTATACAGTGGAGAAGAACCCAGGTCAGAGGTATGACTTTAAGTAGAAGAAAAAACACAAGTAGATAGAAAGATGAATTTGAAACCCTTTCATTTTCAGTCACTTGCAGTAAGCAATCCAGGTAATAAGCAATAGCCCTCTTAAACTTGCTTCAATCAATAGGAATCAGCGTTACCTGCTTGATTGGGGCATCTTGCTTGATTGGGGCATCTCACTTAGCTGAATGATTGGCATCCAAGATAAGAGCCAGAAAACCTTTTTTAATCAAGAATGCCTTCAACACCTATACCAATTTTGTTGGGATATTCTAAACTAGGCAAGCTTTCTATTCAGTTCTTGATTCCAATTGCCTTAGGTCTCTCATGTACTTAACATGACTGACAATGAGTGGGAAAAGAATAACAAGGAACTTATTCTGCATTAGAGAAGGAGAAGACGAAGGGGCCTGAGCATGAGGTTTGAGTGGAAAAGGAAAGTGGAATTGTATTACGGGTTCATTATTGTTTTAAGTTTAGGGTATTATGCAAACCTGGAAACTTGCTTGCTAGTTTCATTTGTTTAGCTTAGAGCATCTTTCCCCATCCAGTTAAGCTTTCAAGCAGTTAGTTAAGGTTTGTGTCTGGCGTGGCCCTTATTTCTGAATAAGTCCTTCCTTGCCATGCATTTCTAGCTTTAAGAGCAGGAAAAAACAGTAGCTCTTAAACTGTATCTGCTTTGAAAAGTAGGGGGAACAACTACTTGATTTTGCCATTAGGAACCTGGGAAGCACGGACATGGTTGGGAGAGGAGGAGATCGTGTGTCCGACATAAGGACATGCCTCGGACACGCCACGTGGCGTGTCGTTGACTGAAAATGAAGTCAAACCTCCGGACACAGGAAAGACACGGTTGGAGGTTCTTGGGCTCTTTTGGACCCATTTTTAAAAGCCCAATTCTGATCTGGCTCTAATTTTATCCTAACCTCAGCCCAATAACATACCTAACAACCCTATCATCAGCTTCTCTAAATCTCCTAATCTTCAAATGTCATCCAATTGAAAGAACGAAGCACGAAAGCAGAGCACTAGAGAGTCATCAATTGGAGCTGCCGAGCAAGGGTACTAATCTCCGATTTCACCTAATCTCGTGATTCTGATCAGTCATAGGTTGGAGAAGGTTGCTGATTGGAGCAGAGCAGAGAGCTTGGAGGCTGGAGCAGACTGTTGGTAAGCTCTCAGCCGTTTCAGCATTTCTTGCAAGACCAATCTTCACTGTCTCACTGCCAAATGTTAGCTAGGCAAGCTTTTCTCTTCTGTTATTATTTAGTCTGTTTACAGCCATGCACTTGTTTGACTGGGTTAATCTCATATGCGTAGTATTCATGTGCGTATTTATACAAGCTTTGCTTGTGCTTTTTGTAATTCTTTTTTTCCCGATAATTTTGCTAGTTGGTGCTAGATGGCGTTGGAATTTCCCTGTCTCTTTTAACTCTTGATTTGAACAGCAATACCCTTTTTATTACTTGCTTTTTTTCATGTGATGCACTTTGCTTATGAAGTTACTTAATTGTTGATTATTGCTGTTAACTGATCAGCTTTTAATCTTTGGTTACTTTAAATATTTGTATTAGTTATGTTTAATCTTTATGGTTACTTTAAATATTTGTAAGAATAATATTTGAACACTTCGTTTTTATTTATCTAAATTACTTTTTAAGGGTTATATTTGTAAGGATAATTATTTTTTTATTATTTTATTATGCGTGTCCTTGTCTTGTCGGTGTCCTAGTTTTTTGGAATTTGTCATGTTCCTGTGTCCCGCCGTATCGTGCCCTCGTGTCCGTGCTTCTTAGTTAGGAACTATCCTATTTGTTTATTTCTTGATTTCCTAACTTTTGTTTAACTAGAAGTTACCTTTGCTTCCTCAAGTTCCATTTTGAAAGACTGAAATTGTTACTGGCTTAGCTCACTGACAAACAAGTTCCTATCCTTAAAACTGGGGATGTAGACCATATAGGAGAATTTTCTATTTAATTTAAAGAGAATATAAGCTCCATTTTGTTCTTATCTGCATTACACTGGAGTGTGGAATATGGAAGTTCCATAGCTTTTCGGAATTGACATGCCTGGAAGTTGGGAAAGAGGAACATGATCAAGCATGTTTTTCTTTTTCAATCTAATTGATTTTCTTATAATGAGTGAGTCTCACCCTAAGCAACACCATTGGTGTTTACTGAATACTAAAAAGTAGTTCCTTTTTGAAGTAATTGCCTGCTTATCCATTTTCTCTACCTGGGCTTGGTAATATTTTTCCGAAGTGGATGTCTGATAAGGAAAGAACAGAATCACAACCAAACAGCAAGCACAAACAATGAAAAACGAAGAGTAATCTATACTCTTACTATATATTGATAGATGGAAACTGATGTATATAATGAAAGCGCAAGGAAATAGTAAAATGACAGCAAAACAAAGAAAGTAACCTTTGTGTAGGAAGTCCACACAGCCCTGGGAGACTCCCTATCTCTAGCTGAAGCACAGAGATCCCAAACCTTTTGCCCGGCAAAAGATCCCAAAAATGTCAGAATACATAACCCTGCCCTGCCCTTAGCTCCCCATTCCCTTTTATAACTGATTTCTATTAACTAAAATGACCTAACAGCCTTTCAACCTCCTATCCTAAACCCTAAGCAACACGTTCTTGAATCTTTTTTCAGCCCTAGCAATTCTCTATCAATGTCAGTCCAGAGACCAGATCCAGTGCCAGGTACTTCTATAAGATCAACTTCCTAATGAAAGAGAATACCACTCTCTCTACATGCTAGCCTAGCTACTAAAATGATTTTCTGCAACTGTACACCACGATCATAGCAGCACATATTATAATTTTTCTTCACTTCTTCAGAGCAGCTTTAAAAGCTTAGTATCCTTTTATGCTCTTTTTTGTGTTCAAATACTAAATCTGTAAGCTGAATTTATTTTAGTAAAGGTTTCAAAGTAGGCTTTTTCTGTGAAGAAGAATAGAGACCTTTTCCCTTCCAGCCCATAATTAGTAAGTAATCCGAAGGTTATGTAGAATAACAGTTTCAATGACTTTTAAATTTAGCTGATAAAGTTGTGTGCTCCCACCTTTTCGTGATATTCAAATTACATTTTTTTTGAGACTAAAGTTGTAAATAAAATATATGATTAAAGTCTTAATATACTGCAACAACCATTGATAAATTTCAGATAAATATTTTGTCACTGGAGTTTGTTCAAAAAGAAGTTTAATGATATAAGTTGGAAAGACAATAAAGTGATAATGAATAAATCCCAGGTGGTAAAATGTTTGAAAAAATTCAAGTAGTTAACTTTTCAGAGCCCTAAATCATGGGGGTGAGTTTCTCCCTATAAGTTTTTTTTTTAAACTGTGTTTCTTGATGAAGGCAGGACTTTGGGATCTAGCATAATCCCTTTGCAATTATTGGAGACAGAATGTAGAATTTAGCATAATCTTCTTCATGAAGTTAGGCATTTAGAATATGGTTCTGAGGTTAATTTGTATTTGCTGGCACCGAAAGATTAGATGACTTGATAGTTGATACCTAAACTTTTAGTTTAGTGGGTATCAATTTGTAGATGCAGATGCTGCCTATACATCTTTGAAATTGTCTTTTAGATGATTTTCCTATTGCATATTGGATGGTAATCTCATTGGTTATTTTTTTTCTCCTTGATTAATTAAAAAATTAAAAAAGTAATAATCATCTATGAATCTTGTGCCCTATCTGTATATATTATATATATCTAATTATAATTCATTTGTTCCGTTCATCCAGTGCTGACAGATCCCATCTGAAGAGGAAACTTGATCTTGATTTCCAGCACCCAGAATAGGGACCATTGTAACCTTTAATTTTTGACAGATTTGGCAATCACTTCTGGGGACGTACCATTTTAAAGCATTGATAAAGTAATCAAATAACTGTTGAGTTTGTTGTAATTATGCGGCAGCATGTCTCATTCTGTATACTGGCAGAACATGACCTTTTCATGGCCATTCACTTTGTTATCGCAAGGAAGAGTCATTTTTCTCATGTGGCACAAAATATTTGTTTAAAATGGAAATAGTGAGTTATTTTTCACATTGTAAGAGAATTTATTAAATTAGTCAATATTTTGAACAAAATCAATATCTGAACTGCAATTTGGGGTGCTTAATTTTCAATGTAAATCATGTTTATGTTGCTACTACTTTTGTTGTTGTTATGTTGGTCTAGAAGGCCTAAATTTGAGAGGCTTTATGAGAGAAGTTAATGTTTTAGTTACTGAACCTTTGAAGGCTTTTTCTAGTGGAATTTGCTATTAGATTTAAATACTTGCTTATCATGAAGATTCAGGATCTGCATCGCATTCTGGTGTCTCTAGTTTTCTGCATATGATGGACTCGTTATATTGAATAACAACATATAGTTGGGACTATTGAAAGTTTTCTTTGGTTGAGCTGTGAACGCGTGTAGCAGGTGAAGTGCAAAATTTGTGATTATAACTGCAGCTGCATTACCAAATGAGATGTGGCAAATGATTATTCTCTGATATGTCTGATAGCCATCATTGCTATTATGAACAGCAACTAATCATGCAAAATAGAGATATGGAGTAGTTGTATTAATCAAACGGCAGATTCATTTTGCCTGCTTGGTACTGCTTCGTTGGGTATGCCCGAATCATGTACTCTGGTTGCAGCTTCATCTGCCTGAGGAAGGTAAGCTTGCAAGTATTAGATTTGAAAAGAGAAGCAAACGATAGAATTTAAAGAAGAGAGATACAGCTTTATTGAATAGAAAATGATATGCTTTTTTACTTGCTTCTCCCAATTTGTTTTAATTGTGATGATAAACATCAGGAGCCCTTGGATCAGAAGTGCAGCAATGATTCCTAACCACAGTCCCTGTAAAGATTATCTTTCAATACACACTAATAAGATTGTTGGGTGCTTGTCAACTATGTTTAAGTTGTGCTTTTTGCTGATTACCTTAGCCTTCATGTGGATACCAAAAGCTAGTAATACAGAACAAGGAATGCCTATTAGATAAAAGGAACCCAGATTCACATATGCACCAATTTTCTGCCATCCACTTCCTCTAGCAATACCTGAATCTCAAAAGAAAATGAAGTTATTGAGTGTTGGAATAGGTTCTTCCTTCTCTCCCTTTGATCATAAACAAATGGAAAAGTACAAAAACAAACACCCAATAAAAGAAAAGTCATAAATCCATATGAAATTTGTTGGAAATATTGATAAATGGAGAAAGGAGAAAAGGAAAGAACCTGAAAGAACACTTTGAAAAGAATCTAGAAAACTGGAGGCTGCAAGAAGAGGCATCATGGCTGATACGTATTTGATTACTTGTTTTTCATTACTATAAACATGGCCCCAAATGTTTCTCACCAATATCAACACTATTGCTACCAAACTGCCCTCCCCAATTGCCATGTACATCACTATGCTTGCTGCTAAACGTGCTGCTTTTGGATTTCCAGCTCCCAATTCATTTGACACCCTTGTGCTATTAAACAGAAAATACAGATCTTTACAATGATGCAAATCACTAAATCAATAATCAAATCATCACTGTTCACTCAACACACCTCACAGCACCACTGAGTCCGAAAGGGATCATCCACGCCAATGCAAAGGTATTAAGGCTGATGATATGCGTGCATTAGACACCGATTTTACATGATGATTCAATGCAAAAAAAGATTAATATGTTTTCTGAAAGTATTTACCATATTGAAAGTACTGAAGTTTCTAACTTTGGATTTGGAAGCAAACCGGATAGTATAAGCACCACTTCAAATGACCAAACCTTCAAGCTGCCCACAAATTCATGGTTATAATTTCCCTTAGATCATTTAAACAAAGAGAGAGAAATGATATCAATACTTCTTCATGCATTTCTCACCATATATTTCCAATATAAAAAAGATATGTATCTTTTCACTTATAAAATCTCATTTGTTTTATAATAAAAGCACGTGTTTTATTAAAAAAGCGACACTTTTTTCTTATATTAGAAATGTGTTATGGAAAATACATGGCGAAGTGTTGGTAGAAATCTCAACGCAGAGAATCCACTAAAAGTTCACAATCTGGAAAGAGAAAACTTACCATAGCATAAAGGCTGAAGGGATAGAAATCTTCAAGAAAGTGGGGATATTATGAAAAGCCATCCTAGAGAAGCCAGTCCAAGTAGTGTTGCAACAAGAAGAAAACTTAATATAAATTACCAAAAGGAATACATTGATCCAATAAGAGATGGAATTAGCCAAAGCAGCACCTCTGCTCCCAAGGCCAGATTTGAACACCAAAATCCAACATATCAAAATGTGTATAAGAACTGTAATCCCAGAAGTCAACATCATAGGAAAGACTTTGTGTTGGGTTTGTAAGAAAATGATAAGACATTGAAATAGACCATAAGCAAAAAGGCTTGGAATCATCAAACAAGCATATAATCCTGCTTCTTGTGAAATTTCAGGATCTTGGTGCAATGCAATTAGTATTGATTTTGTATTAGCCCAAATAATGGCCAGAATTGTACTAATTAGGCAAAGAACAAGCATTGCTCTTTGTGTGTGAATGCCCATCATATGATATTGTTTTGCTCCGAATGATTGTCCACATAAGGTATCCAATCCACTAGCCAATCCCATCTGATCAATCAAATAGCAATTACTTTAAAAAATTACTATCTATCTTGAAAACAAATGCAATTCAATCAAGTACAATTCAAAGTGCTTATTGCTTTGTTGGCAATTCTTGTTATCTTAAAATTAACATAATTAATAATGGAAAATTGCTGCATGCTGCATAATTTTAAAACCCAAATAAGGAATTTGACAAGAAATGGCAAATCAAGTATTTCCAACTTAGAAATCAAAAAATGGGAATTGTATACGAAAGGAAGGGTGGATATACTAATGCCACCCACCAGCAACTCCTACATGCATGTAAAGAAAGGGTTAAAGTCATGCCTTCTACATGAAAGTTGGCGATATTAATTACGTAAATTACATTCCTATTAGTGAAAGTACGTAGCAATTTTAAATACTTTACTATTTAATATCCAACCAATTATTATTATTTACCCATTAAGGGTAAAACTATCATTCACAATAATTTAAAAGTGCTCCATATATATATATCTAGAACTTGAATTCTAGATCCCTAGTTAAGGGATAAAAGATCTGTATTCCTTGGGATTTATTATTATTTTGACCTCTTGGGATTTGTTATTATTTTGAAGGCTATTGCATGTCTATTATGTTTAACAAGTTGGCAAAACCGAACACTAATTCACAATATTTTAGAAGTGCTTTATACTCAAAATTTGAATTCAAGACCTTTAATTAAAAGAAAAAAACTCTTATAACCCCATTTCACTTCTTAAGGTTTATTATTATTAGTATTATTAGTATTATTATTATTATTATTATTATTATTATTGAGCATGTCTATTGCATTAAACAAGTTGGCAAAACCGAATATCCTAATCACGTCTAGTAACTAATTAAAACTTATGCATTGCCAAAACAATAACATTGAAATCATCATCAAGCAAAGAGAATATATTATGAATATTATGATAAATATGTGCAGTATTATCAAACCATTTCATCTGCAGAATAAAGTGAATCCATATGTATATATAACCAATGAAATAATGAGATTTATTCATAGAAATTATCACATTTTCCAGATGAACAAACACTATGTTCAACAATATATATGCAAAAACAAAGTAGGGGGAATACAAATGCATTGAAAATTAATATATTTACCAACAAGTTGAAGCCGGTGATGGATGCAAAGGAAGTGGCCATTGCAGCAGCAGAAAGAGCTAATTGTCCAAGATGACCCACAAACATCACTGAAATTACTTGTAAACTGTAATTTAATAATCCTGCAACAAACAGTGGAACTCCAAGCCCTAGTTGTTTCTTCACTTCTTTTGCAATACTATCTTCCATCTTCATTTCTCTTTTTAATTTCTTTGCCACTCCTCATTGTCAATTACTTTTGTCATATATAGGACAAATGCTCACACTTGTTGCTTTCGTCTAGAAATAGCATAAACCACCCCTTCAATTTATCCGTTTATCTCAAATTGTCATCTTGATCGGTTTTTAGTTATATTTGTTTTGTAAACGTTGTTTTGAACTATATTGTCACCTCAAAATTTTAAAAAACGACAAAAGTAGCCACAATTTACTGACGTAACTATGGCTAACTGTATCATTTTTCAAAATTTTGAAGTGGCGTATGATAAAAAAAACGTTTAAATATAACAAAAAAACTAATCAAAGAGGCAATCTGAACAAAAAAGACAAATCAGAGAGGCAACATATGTTTTAAGCCTCAAAAAATCAATAATACCTAAGATTTTAGTTTAGTGGGTATCAATTTGTTCATGCAGATGCTGCCTGTACATCTTTGAAATTGTATTTTAGATGATTTTCCTGTTCCATATATATTGGTTAGTAATCTCATTGGGTTTTTTTTTTCTTTTCCATTCATTAACTAAAAAAGTAATAATTAATAAAAATTAAAGATAAAAGATTTTGGATGTAAAAATAATATTTCAAAAAATAAAAAATTTAAAAATTTTTTCAATGAGAAATAAAGATTTTAAGATTCAAATTTATTAAGTAAATAACAACATAGTTCATGAATTTAATAAAGTTTAGACGATTTCCTCAAAAATAAAATAGCAAGAGAGTTAGAAAAGCAATAATAGGAGAAATTGTTAATTCAATATTCAAATAAAAAGACAAGAGAAATGAAGAACAAATCTGAGGCATATGTTCTATACAGTGTCCTTAAGACAAATTCGCCTTTCTATCACCGGTATTTAGGATAACTGACGTTTGTCTCCCAGAATATAATAGATATCAAGTAGTTGTTGAACATACGATACATGCTTACAACGAATTAAGTATTTATCACACTCTCTATCACTTGAGATGAAGAAGAAAATGAAAGAAAGAGGCTTTGCCCACAATAACTAAATTCAACTCTCAAAAACTTCTATACAACAATAGCCAAAACTTGCTATTTATACTAGATGGAGGAGATATGAAATTAATTGTAATTAATCTCTTTTAAAAACTGCCAATAATACCTTTGTAATTCTCAAATAATGGTAAAATTAATTTTTAAAACACCAGAAAATGAAATTCCAAAAGATATGAAACTCAAAAAACTAATATATAACTCAATCCACACGGGAGTGTGGATTAACCATGCACATACTATAGCACAACTACACGGGCATGTGAATTCACATCGGCATATTAGAGGTCTGGTCGTGTGGATCAACATGAGAGTGCTGTTTCAATTTTTAGAAATAAAAAATATATAAAAATTGGATTTGGGCCAACATCCGTGTACGTAAGTCGCGCACTTACACATTGGTCTATCATAGACCATGGATTTGTATCTCTGTGCTTGAATGCGCAAGAAAAAGCCTTCTATGCTACTTTCTTACTCATGTAAGAAAGTATCTTAATATATAAACATAAGTCCAATTTCAAATTTTAGTAATGTGAAACAAACAACTCCTACTTTCACTTTTTCTCTTTATATCTCCTTAGCAAATAGTTTACTTTAATCTTCAATGTCTATTAATATATTTTTCATTTTGAAAATATGAATACATTAATTCACAGTTCTCATGTTAAGAAATACATATCCTGATCTTTTTTCCAAAATCGAATTATGAAACCCACCCAAATTATCCTCTCAAAATGGCTCATAATCACAAATTTTCCAACAAGTATGGTTCAATTGATATGTCTAATTTATAGTCTGATACATAAGTTTTTCCAAGTGGTGGTTAATAGATGTTTAGAGTTTTATTTTTAAAACATTTATAACTTTTTTTTAAATATAAAAACTATACCTTTAAATTAAACTATTAAAAAATAATGTATTTTGAATTTTTTTAATTACTTATATATATATATATTATATTTGAAAGTGATATACTTTTTTAAAAATTTTATTTATTGATTATTGTTATTTATTATTTAAATTTATTAAAATAAATAATTATTTCAAATAATATTATATATAATTTTTAGAAAAAATTACTATTTACCCTCTAAGCTTTGATATAATATATTAGTACTCATTCAATTTAAAAATTATGCTATTTTCTTCATTTGTTTTATTTCTATTAAACTATATAATCATTTTATTAAATTTTAAGTTATTTATCCTTAGTTATAAAAAAATATTTTTTTTATTCAGAAGTATTAATATAATAGATAAAATTTCCAGAGATAATAGTATAATAGATCAAATCACATTATATAATAGGTCAAACTTTAGAGAATAAATAGTTTTTTCTTTATTATTTCACTATGATCTAATATATTTCTAATTGAAAATCTAACGAGGATGTATTAATATAATATGATAAAATAGATGAAATAAATAATATAATTTTTAAACCGCATGAAAATACTAATGTATTATATTAAATCTTAGAGGTAAATAGTAATTTTTTCTCATTTTTATTTATGTGTATTGTAAAATATATATATATATATATTAAATTAAATAAATTATATCCTACTATTCATTTCTGCAGCCACCTATTATAACCTGCATTCAACGTCTAATTCAAACCGGCCCAAATGCTAAACACCAAATAACCGCGGGAATACTCAGAAGTGAGTGTGGAGGAAGATCATCGGCTCTTGCTTCAGTAGGGAAGTAATAAATATGGCGGTTTGACTGATTTTCTTTCCTATTCTTCATTTTTTTTCCCGTTCTCCTTTCCCTTTGATTAGCTATGATGATGAATGGTATCTTTCCATTGTTATTTCGTCTTTTCGTTATTAATTTGTTTAGCTTTTGGATTTTTGGTTGCAATTTCCGAATCTGAGGTTAGGTATTGAGTTATTGTTTTAGCCTTATAATAAAAATTTTGTTTCTTGACTGTATCTTGATTTTTTTTAACAAAAAAAAAAAGAGAAAGAAAAGGAAGGGAAGAAAAACACAAGTATGTGTTCATTGAATTTTTTATGATAGTGATCCGATATATATGTCAAAGGTCAGAGAAGTTCCTTTGAATGGATTTTATTTCTGGGTTTTCTTTGACTTGTTTTTATTATCTTTTCCCAAATTTTAGATGCTGGATATTGGCAAAATAAGCAAGTTTGAATTGTCCTATGGATATTATATTTCTAGTGGCAAGTTCTTTAACTTTTCATGCTGCCAGGGGTCTTGAGTAACATTGGTTTTGTGTTATATTATATTGTTTCTGTAGTTTTAACTTAGACAAGGTGAATACAAATAAGCTCTATGCAACTTGTTTGACAAGTTTTTAGTACATTCAGCATTCTTGGCATAATGAGACTAATGGCGTTGTATATTCTTAGAGATGTGTCAGTATATTTGTGCTCCTTGATTAGTTTTCTCCTAGAAAATTCTCAGAAAGATACAATGATCTTTCAGGAAGAATTCCATGAATTTTACACAGGATTAGGTGAGCTCATATTGGAATGATGTGCAGAAATTCTTAGACCTTGACTTTTGATATTGGAAAACTTGCTATTTGTTTTATCTGCATTGATCATGGACTTTGAAGATAAGATGCTTTTTAATTTTTCCAAAATATTTGATGGAATACCTGACAGAAAGTCTGTCCTTGCACGTCGCCCCTTTCACTTGGACACGGGGTGCTTATTCTTTTTGCTTATTGGTCAAGTACTACGCTTCATATTAGCTTGAGCTTCAAACTTAATATGATGCCACATGTGCAATAATGTAAATGCTAACCTAATAATAGGAATTTTTTCTCTTATTTGTGAAATTCAAGTAGTTAAATTGTCTCATAATAACTGAGTGGGATGTGCCAGAGCATGCTAGCATCAAGGCTGCTTTGGATTAACAAACTGGACAATTATTTTCTTTGGTGAAAATTTGTTTTATGACATGGGGATCGGTCCATTGAAATCCATTTTTATGTGTCAGGTCCCATATTATCTAATGTGCAATTAACCTCAGGGGCACTCTCACTCGAAATAAATTAAATAAATAAAAGTATGTCTCAGTAAATATACTTATTTGAACTGCTATCCTTTTCTTTATTATTCAAAGAGATTATAAGACAGGAAGCTTATCAAAGTGATTTGAAGGCAAGAAACTTGGTCAGTTTTTTAAGAATTACACAAGTTGATCACACCAATGAAAAATAGAAATAAGAGGAACATATTAGTTGGATGTGGAACACAGAATGATTTCAGTTTTCTAAGTTACAACTATAGATTATATGGATACTTCAATCCAACCGCTATTATCACCTAATGGGATATTGACACATCATGTGAACCTACTGATTTTATAAGTTTGCTTGCAGTAACTAACTATTGTGGAAAAACATGAATTTTTGACCTTTTTGACATTTGAAAATACATTCGGGTCCAGAATGACATGCATTGCCACGAAACTTGTTTTTGAGTGTTGATTGATTGTGGCAAACATCCTATATATATCTCTCAGTTGTAGATAGGTTAACATGAGTACTGCTGTTTATCCCACATCAAAGTGTAAATTCTAATTCTGAACTCTAAATGTTCAACTTATCAACATCCAATTCTATGCCTTCTAGACATTTCTCATGGCCTTTGATTCCCCAGGCCAGGTAATTTTATGACCTCACAAACTATAAACTAAAGTTCAGTATTCTCTTTCCCCTGCAAACACAATTTATTTATTTATTTTCTGCATTATGCTCATTATATTTTGTTGCTTGAGTGTTTTGTTATACAGATTGAAAATCCAGAAGGAAGGAGTTGGTACGTGCATCTGTTGTGATTACTTGAAGCTTTATTTAAGTTTAATAAGCCTATATTTGACAAGTCTATTCAACTTGCTAATATTGTGTTTTTAGTTTTTCATACAAGGGTACCACGTAACACTAACAAAGAGAAGTTACGAAATGGCTATTTGTTTCATGAGGTTTCTCTTAGTATTTCTACTTTGCTCTCTTTAGCCTGACTTCCTTTTTTGTATTTTTTTTTTCCTTTTTGCCTTTTTATACTTTACAGTTCTCTCAGATTTCTTACTTTTACTTCCTCAAAAAGTAAAGTATTGAGCATTTTGCTAACTTTGCTGGGAGGGTCACTAGTTGTAATAATGGTTTGTTTACCCTCGAGCTAGATCTCAGTGCGTGAGCTTCAACATGTTCAGAAGTATCCAGATACAAAGTTGATAAGCCTTGGGATTGGTGATACCACAGAACCTATACCAGAAATTGTAGCACTGAGCATGTCAGAAGTAATTATTGTTTCCTGAGTTTTTATCTTATGTTTTTTATATACTTTTGTGCTTTCATCCGAAAAATGAATGCTTAAAACTAGCAAATATAGGCTTTTATCTTTAAATATTGCTTGTTTACTTTAAATAAAGCTAAATCTGTTAATTGCTAAGCAGGAAAGTCTAGCTTACTTATAGAAGGTGGTATAAACAGCTGCTTTTTCCGTATAAAGAATATAAAGTATGAGATCTGATACAACATAACTGAATTCCTTCCTGTAATCTGGAGTCCTGGAATTTAGCAGCCAGAGCTTGATTGAACAATGATTAGTTTAATTCAGAATTCATTTATTTTCTTTTTTCTCCTTTAGATTTTTTTTTTTCCAAATTCAATAATTCAAATTTTTTATAAATTCTTTCATGGAAATTGGGCTGGCTTTTGACTGCCATTGAAATTTTTACCTCTTGTGTTCAGCTATAGTGATGCTAAAGAGGGAGTTGAATCAGTTGTCTTTTTCTTTTTCTTTTTCACTGGTAAATTTGTTATCACTTACATGAAAAGAGAGAATTTCTTTTTGTGTGATTTAGAAACCCTGGATGCTGTTTCTTGAAAGCAGGACAAACTGTGTATTCATTTATAATTCTAAACCCTGAGCAGACAAACAAATTATCTTAATCCCTCCCTTTCTTTGATGTTGTCTCATATTCACTTGAGTTTAAGCACATATGTCCATTTTCTGCCTGGCAGTCATTGAATTAATATGATGAAATTCACACACAAAATACATGAAATTATATGGATATGCAACTATTGAAGTATATCTGTGCACATATTGTTGATTCAAATTGTCACTGAAAATTCTTTTTATTTAGAGAAAAAAAAAGTTCAATTATTTATTTCCTTCTCACACACATCTTGTGTATTTTGAACATTTCTATTTCCATAATGAATTGAGGAAAGGAAGTTTGGGAAGTTAATTATCAATCATAAGTGGTAGTGGTTCTGCAATTTTCTTTCAAGTTTTCCCTTCGGAGAGAAAAAACTATGAATGGCACAGATGGTATCGGTTTTGCAATTTTTGAAAACATTGTAAGTTTTTCCTTCTGCAAGGATAATGACATGGTATTTTGCAGTATGCACGGGCCCTTTCAACAGTAGAAGGTTATAGAGGATATGGATCTGAGCAAGGCAACAAGGTAGAGGAGTCTGTTGGTTGTTTCTTTGTTTGGTGAAAGTTGTCTGTTATATTCCATCTAGATTTTTCTTAATGTTAACTTGGTTTTTACTACTTTAAGTATTAGTTATTCATATCTGGTTGCTATGTAATTCAAATTTTTACATTGTATCTTTTTGGGGTTAGGGATTTGGTGGTGTTGTGGTGAGGGACCTTTTTCTTTCCATTAGTTTTAAATGCAAAGTTAAAATTTACTGTACTGTTCATCTATATGTAACCACTTCATTATTTTCATTTAGCAATTTCCTACTTCTTACATCTGTTATACATCAGAAGTCTTCCAGTAGGATTAAACTTCTGTTTGCATATATCAGGCATTGAGAAAAGTAATTGCAGAAACATTTTACAAAGATGTCCAAGTAAAATATGAAGAAATCTTTGTATCAGATGGTTCACAGTGTAATGCCCGTAATTTAGGTTCGGTTAATTAATATGTTTAATTGCCACAATTAGTATTATTAGAGTCTAAAATTGAGGTTTAAAGATTTATTAAAGATTTTATTTTTGTTGTGGGTGATTTAATTAAAAAAATATAAA
>CATIWF010033274.1:0-11835 GCA_949630135.1 Balakata baccata
GTAACATTTCTCTTTCTTTTCAATTAATTTAAATTTTTTGTCTCTCTGTCCCATTTTCCATCTAGTTTCTCAAATTGCTCACTATGACTGCCCTTCTTCCGGCCACAACCTCCGAATCTACCACCATCGTTGCCGCCAACAACCTCCATTTTGCCCTCTGTATATTTCTTATTTTATTTTGCCTCTCTTTACTTCTCGAAAATGAACCTTACGTCTCTCCTTTTTGAATCCAACTCTATCACTTCCTCTAAGTAGGTTGTTTGCGTCGCCTCTCTACGCCCTCTTACGCTCCTTGAAACACGATATTATGCTCTGTAAAGCTTCCCTTCTCACTGACTCTGATAATGTTTGAGTCAGTCACCTTTGACTAACTGAGTCGAATCCATTAATTGAGTCAAATCTCGGGCATGTTATACTGTCAGTGGGGCGATAAAGACAAAGGTAAACTCATCGACATCTCAGCTCAACACTTCAACATCATTGGTTGATGCTAGATAAAAATGCTAGCTTTGTTAATTTGATTATTGAAATTTGAATAATGAGTATTGATTTTGTGGATTGCATACTTATTTTAGTACTGAAATTGTAACACTGTCTGATGGTAGAGTGGGTGCTAGGGAGAAAAGGGTTGATGCTACGATATTGTGCGACAGGAAAGGAGCAGTGCAGGAGGAAACTTATTTAGTTAGGACAATGTAATGTGGTTAATGGGGGGATGATGTTTGATATTACAATGTCGTTTGATGAATGCTAAATAAAATGAAAACAATGCTGTTTGAATTCGGAAATTGAAAACTAATTACAAAATGCGACGTTTTGTACAGGGGTATTTTCGGAATGACACTCTATTGGATACAATTTCCAGCATACTGACTCTTATATATATTAATAGTTATGAACACAAATAAAATTATAAAAAAATAATTAAAAGAAATTAGATTTTGCTGTATTTAGTCTTTGTCTTGTTTTTTTTTTTTTTATAAAGGAAGACTTAAATAAGAGGAGAGTTTGTTGTGTTAAGTAATTCTCGATGAGATATGAAATTTTGACTTTGAAAGCTTTCTATGCAATGACCAATGCACAATAAATTTTACACTTAGAAATTCAAAAAGAAATAAATATTTTACTATTTTTTTTTATTGATTTAGATGATTTTGCTAGTTAATTTTTTAAAATTTACGGTACTGATAGACGATATGGTCTAATTCAGTCCAATTGAATCTGATATTATTACACTGATTCTGATATCGATACCGATACATTACATGAAACCGTTATTTAAAACTTTCTTATAATTTCAATAGACTTTTTATATTTTTACTTTTCATTTTACTTTAATCCATGCAAATTAAATATTTATCCAAAGAAAAAGTAAATAATTTTTATTATAAGAAAACAAAAAAGTATTTTTAGAGAAACACACCAATAAAAAGAGAAATTATGCATATAAAATGAAGGTGCATTAGTTACAATTATAATAGACATTGAAATTTAGCTCTCTAGATATCGAGAGTTAAACTCATTATCTTCTCTAAATTTTAAAAATAAAAAGTCCATTAAAGACTCTTTTTATGGATTGACTATTTAAAATAAAGAACATAAACCAAATAAAGAGTAGTATTTAAATTATTCTCTTAGAGCATCTCCAATATACTCTTTATTTAAATTATGCTCTTTATTTGCAGAGCAGTATTCCATAAAAAAAATATCTTTAATAGACTTTTTATCTTTAAAATTTAGAGTAGAAAGTAAATTTGATTTTCTACATTTGAAGAGTCAAACTTTACCTCTATTCAAATTGTAATTAATACATCTCTAAAAAAAGTAATCAATATATATCAAAATAATATAATATCAGCGGTAAATAAAAAATGGAATAACAGGAAATGTAACATAACATAACTTCAGTAAAATTTGCATTAAACTTGGTAAAAATATGGTAAATCTTAGATAGACTTTTGGTAAATACCTGGATAAATTTTGGGTAAACAGTTTGGTCAACATTAAAGAAATACAACCTAAAAAACACATCATAAACGAATCAATCACACTAAACACATAATCAATATAATTATACAAAGATTTGAGTTCATTTTAACTAATTTTTAATCCAAACTTCCATTTTCCAAAACAAAAACAACAACAAAAATCGTAAAACATGCAAACAAAAAAATATATAAAAAAACAAAATGACAGAAACTAAACCAAATCAGAAAACATACATTTGATCCACTTTTCCCTGATATACAACAAGCGAATTATCAATGGCATTATTCGACTTAGTTGATTTCATCTTCTAAACAATATCCTTTTTAATTCCAAATACTGCTTTACTAAAAAATTTCAGTAAAATTTGCATGAAATTTATGTAAAAATATGGTAAACTTTTGGTAATCCTTCAATCAATATCAAAGAAATATAACCTAAAAAACATATCTCAAACTAAATACATAATCAGTATAATTATACAAAGATTTAAGTTCATTTTAACTAACTCTTAATCCAAAATTTTATTTCTCAAAACAAAAACAACAACAAAAAGTATAAAATCTGTAAAAACTATCATAGCAAACAAAAAAATCACACAAAAAAATATATAAAAAAACAAAATAACATAAACTAAATCAAGCCACAAAACATAAATTTGATCTGCCCCTTCTCTTATATACAAGTGCATTATCACTGACATTATTCGACTTAGTAGATTTTGTCTTCTTCTAAACAACATCCTTTTACTGTTTTACTAATCTCAATACCTTTTGCCTTCTTCGAAATAATTGCCGGTTTCTTCATCTTACCGATAATCTAACTGGAAGATCTTATTCTTTTTTATGGTGTATCAGCCATTAAAATTTAAAAAATGAACTGAAAGAACAAAAATCAACAAAAAAGAGTAACAAATAGAAACAACCAAACACAATAAAAAAAATGAACAAGAAAAATATCTTAACAAATGAAAATGATAAAAAAAAAAAATCTAAACAACAGGTTAAAACGGCAAGTGCAGAAAAAATAGAAACGATAAAATAGGGACACGATTTAATGAGATAAGATATTTTCCATTTCAGAAAAAAAATGGTATAACTGAAAGTAAATATACTAAAACTGAAAAAAATATAAAACGAATATAAAATTGAAAAAAAATATTTAAAAGCAGGTATTTCATGAAATTCTTCATTTTTTTGGTCCACTTCCATTTCTATATTTTGTTTGATATTAAATTTCTTTAAATTTCATAATACTATTTTACTACTTTTATTTTATTTTATTTCTCCTTTTGACTTTTATACTTTTCACTTCAAAACTTATATCTATAAATTAATTTTTTTCTAATCTTATTTTTATCATCATTATATTAATTTAATTTCACATCAAAACTTTTAGTTTAATTCAATTTGTCCTAAATTAAATTATCTTTTATGATAATTTTTATATTTTGAATTTAGACACTGTCTAGATTTTGTACTGCTAAGAATCTCTTTTTAAGGTCAAAAAGAGGAATAAATTTTTTTTAATCACTTAGAGTTTAAAAGATGCAACTTGATCTTTCACAAACACCCATTTATGGTGGCTAATAAAAATTAATTGTTTGATAACAATTGCAGTACACTTATATCATAGATTCTTTTTAAATTATATGAAAATTAATTATTAAATTAGAATATATATAATATACTATTGTATATAGAATGTATATTCATATCTATAATATTATATTTTATAAATTTATTATTTAATATAAAATGATATAAAATAATAAAAATTGCAGCATTGCGCGAGTTTACATGCTTGTATGTGCTAAAACCTTAGTATGACGGATGAATCCGAGTACTCGAGAATCCCGGACCCATTGCCACCCTTAGTGCACTTCCCAGCTAGGACTGTCATTACTCACGCTCGCCCACATGTTTGGATTTCTATTTAAAATTGTTGCTTCCGATGCTTTTAGTCCAAATCTTTAAGTTGGGTGTTAGGAGGGATGCATGTTGGTTTTAAATTAGAGATAGATCTCTTGGCTTTTAGCTTGTCATGTTTCATTATTTTGCTATCTCAACAAAAAAAAGCAAAAAAAAGGGAAAAAAAAACTAATTTTTTCTCGTTTTTATTTAAGGATATTGCTATATGACTAGAATATAGTTAGATATACTTAATGCTTAGTATTAATTAGATAAAACAAATGAAAATTACTTTACTAACCTCTTATATTACATATAAATATAAGGTAGATAATATTTATTCTTTTTCTATTTTCAAACATAGAATTTATTGTACATTGGTAATTGCATAGGGAACTTCTCTTTCATTATATATATAGTTTTCTATTGATAACTTATAGATAAAAAAATAATATCATAAACCTTATAAAATATGAAAATTGGTTCTGTACTAATAGTTTTTAAATTACATTACACCTAATTTATGTTTATTAAATTACAATTCATAAAACTAAAAATTTAACTTAATTTATTTAAGTAAATCTAACTCAAATTTTGTTATATTAAAGAGCAATTTATATATAAAAAATTATATACTTTCACTTTTATATCAAAATAATCTTATTTTTTTAATATTTAAATATATGTTCAATTTTATATCAAATATAAAAATTTAATTTAGTTTGGTAATGATGCGATATTTTAAACCTTTTTTAAAAAAAATATAATTTTTGATACTTCATGTATTAGTGTGTATATATATATATATATATATATATATATATATATATAATAAAAGTGATCATTTTGATCTAAAATCAAATTAAAAAAGAAAATCAAATTAAAATGGGGAAAAATTATGTCACTTTGAAACTAAATCAGTAATTTACTTTATGAAAACGGTTTATTGAATGTTTCAGAAAGACATTATTTTCACTCACTGTAATCTAGTTTAATTTTTTTTTATTCGTTTTAATATTTAGTAAATGATTCTCATAGAGTAAATTGTTGAACCAGTTTCAAAATGACATTGCTTTCCTCACTTTAATTTGCTTTTTATTATTATTTTATTTTGAATAAAAAATTATCACTTTGATTTTCTTTTCTTTTTATATTTGATTTTTTTAGAAAATGTCATTTGTATACCCTCAATATTTATATTTATATTGAATTGAGTTAACGTGAGTCGATTTCAAATTTTATTAGTTTTTGTAATTGATTCGAAATTAACCAAGTAATCAAGCATGAATAGTTCAAATATTTTTTAGATCGAATTCTAGCATAAAATTTTTTTATCGAGTCTAGCTTAAATCCAGCATTATATCGACTCGACTAAATTTAATTATACCCCTAATTCTCAATCCTATAAGTAATAATATAAAATATTATAAACAATAAAATATCACATGAAAATTAAAAGCATTATATGAAAATTTGCTTAATTGAATCAATGTTAAATCGATTTTATGGGATTAAAGCTTAATAAAAAAATAAGAAAAATAAGCTCATTATTAACTATACTTGACAAAAAAAATACATGATGAAAATGTTAATTCTTACTAAAATACTAATAATGGTTATCTCAATTGTTATATATAGTTATAGTAAAGGTAAAATGTTATGCATTCAATATTCAATGTACTAAAAATATTTATCCAAAATTAAATCCGCATATATTCTTTTACATAAGCACCTTTTGACATTCTTAATTTATTTTACAATGTATATTCATATAAAATTCATATGCTATATATATATATTGAATTGAATCATGTTGTTAAAGATTGAATTCGATTATGTTTCTCGAATTTTGTTCATTGGATGAAAAGGATAAGTAGAGGTTTAAAACCTTCAACTATGCATACATTAAATAATAATATAATTATTTTAGTAATAATCAATAATAAATCACTTCTCCAATGAAGATCAACGGTGAATAATTTCATAATTGGATAGTATTGATTTGTAATAGGACAAATGTTGATGAGCCCCACATTTTATTAAAGACTCTACCATTTAGTCAAAATGGATTAATGATTTTTGTTTGATCATTTATTTATTACAATATTAAAGATGATTGACTAATTTTTTTAAATTAATCCTAAATAATTAAAGGAAAGAATAAAGGGTATATTAGTCTTTAAATTTATCTAATTACCTAACTGTCCCTAATTATTAATGAAATATGACTAAAGTATCCATTCTAGCTAGCTAGATTCTAGCCAATAATCTTTATTGTTTATTTAATTTTAAAAAAAGGAAAAAAAAAAAGAAGAAAACATTTGAAATTTTCTCCTTTTTTATCTTAAATTTTCATTACAAGTGACTATTCACGTGGTCAAAAGGAGTAGTTTTAATATTCTTTTCAAATTTATTATGATAAATTAACTTTTAGCATGGTAGTTTTCGTGCTTTCCTCTCATTTGGCATTGGTCATCTGAACCACCACTCAAATTACCCAAAATGAATCTTATCCCTGTAAAATGCATTTTAAAAAAAAACTTTAAAGTGTTATTTAAAAAATAATTATTCCTTCTATTCCATTTCAACTTTAGTTTAAAAAATAAAATTTGTTCATCTTCAACTGACTTTTTAAATTGCTAATAAAAAATATATTCTTTCTTTCCAATTTTAACTATGTCTTGATTTTAAATAAATAAATTTTATTGGAGTACTTATAATTTATTACTGCTTTTAGTCTTATTAAAAGAGAGTAATATAGTCATTTTATAACTATAATTATACATATTAAATAATATTTTTAATCTTTATTAAAAAAATTTCAAATGACAGTTGAAATGGAATTAAAAGAGTAATACTTATTGATGTAATTTTGTCCAGTTGAAGTTCCTGAACGAGTAAAAATAAAATATTGTCTTATTAATTGATAATGAAGCACTTAAGCCTCCAAAATAGAGTATCTTAATGATTTAGAACTAATAAATCATGTAACAAAAGTAGACTTAATTCAATCTATAATACTTGCAAGTTGCAATTATTTAAATATAAAAATGTTTGACATCAATCAGCTGAAAATTTCAAATGATAATCATTGGAAGTATTGAAAATTTGAAATTCAACGTGTATTAATTGTAAATCAATACAAAGAAAAATGATTAATTGTAAGAAGAATTAAGTCTAAAAGAAATTTAAAAAAAAAACACCTAAAACATGATATATTACAATCACCAACTGAAAGTCAATGGCCGTGAACATACTGTTATGAATGGAATCCCTTGTGTTATTCATTGATGAAACACGAATATATATATATATATAAGTATTGGAGTGACTAGTTATATACAAGTGAGTAAGCTGCCAATTTGGGACACGATACAATTAAACGATACAAAACATACGGACTTAAACTTATATGAGTTTAAACTTAACGGATATAGATCATAATCATATTAACACAATTAAAATACGAAAAAACTATATTATAAATGTATTTTACATATTTAACTTGTTAAGACACGATTAAATACGATTATATATAATAAATTATGTTAAAATTAATTCACTACAAGAAAAACATTCATTAGTGAGGAAAAGTTAATGAGGGTAAGAAAAACCTCTCACTAAAGGTACAATTTGTATTGTTTTTATGAGGGTAAAAAATTTCATAAAGCCTTAACTTATAATCACATAATTTTATTTTTATATCAATTAAAAAATAATACCCTCATTATTGATCTCAAAAATTTAGAGGGAACTTTTTCTCACAAAAAATATATGTTCTTTTATAAAAAAAATTAAATAAAAACCTAATATCTCAAATAATACCATTCTTAGCTAAACCTAACAATTCTTCGTTGCCACCGGCGTAGCATCGGCTCACATCTGCCAGTTATCACTTGCAAATCAAAGATGTCGCAGCCTGATTCTAGATGATGCTACTGGAGGAAGCTGCGTGACGATTTCGGTCAGTCATATACGATTGGGAACGAAGACACCTAGGTTTTGATCTAGAATCCGAAATCGTTTTGCGATAAGTGAATTTTTAATTGCTTTATGGCCTTACTTGAATCGAATCTAACATTGTTCACTGACCAAATTCCAGTGAAGCCATTGATTCTACCTATCTGCTTGATGTCTTTCTTTTTTATGCCTCCTTCAAATGCTGCCGCTGATAACAAGTTGCAGTACACAGAAAATCAACTTAGTGTTGTGCAATGCTCTTCGTGCATCATCAACAGAATGACATTGTACACACACAATAGCTATAGCAATTATTTAAAGCCAAATTTGTTGTAATAACTGAAATATAAGAACTCTCTCTAGATCTGCTTGAATTCACAGCCGGATCTATGCTGGCTATTTAACTTTGTAAATTTGGTAAGTTGAAGAAGAAGAATGAAAATTTTTAATTTTTTCTTTTGATTTTGAACTACTTCCTGGTGTTCATCAATAATTAGGTTATGAGTACATACATTGGTATTGCTTTCTCAAACTCAGATCTCTTCACGTCAGTAGTTTACTCGATATTATATTATTTGGTTTGGTCAAGCCATTAGCGATCAAAATAGTGCTATGAAGCCTTTTCTCTACGATGTTTTTCTTTGGTTTTGATAACAATTATTATATCAAAATCCTAAAATTAGAAACTGTAGCTAAGACCTACAAAGCATAAATCTATACCTCATACTTGTCCTTTACCGATATTGTAGCTATCTAGAGAAGAATTTTGTTTTGAAGCATTTTCTGTTAATCACGTAAATTGCAAGAAAGATGTCTCTCTCAACTTATAAAATGGTATTCCCTTTCTAATGATTTGTTAATGTTCTCTTTCTTGTGCTTATAAAGATGATTATTACTTTACACAATAATTTATTTGTCTTAATTAATACTTAGTCATAGATATATACTGTGAAAAGGATTGCCTAAGATTCCAATGCTAATAAGGGGATTTTGATTTATGTATGTAACCAACTGGCTTATTAATTTTGGTTGATTTAAATAAGAAGCAATACATGCCAATTGAGTTAAAGAGCAAGTACACTTTCATTTCTGTTTAAGCTGTTAACATATTTTCTACTACAGTGCAATTAGATAAATTGGCATAAACTATATAAAAAACAACAAGTTTCAATAGTATTGGAACTTAAAAAGGAATTTGACGATCATATTCAAAATAGATTGACTATAACCATTAATTTTTACACTTCTACAATCATTGGATCAGGATTCCAGAAAGGATTTGACTCCATTGAAATTAGGAGCAAAGGCAAAGCAACTATGAAAACTTAGATGGGATCATTTAAGGTGGTACCACATTCTAACTTCTTTGTTTTTGTTTTTCATAGTGTTTTCATTAATTGTGAAGTATCAACATTTGGTTAGCAAAATATCAGGGCAAAGTTGTCTTGAAGTTCAATTTTTGATATTTTGGAGCTAAATGATTGGCATTGTTATGAATTGATTTTAGTTGTTTGATGGCTTATTGTTGTTATTACTAAAAAAGGATAACTAACTAACCAATCTAAATATTTGTGGCGGTATGGAGTTTGGGTAGACTGGGACAATCCTTATTTAAATCTAGATTTAGAACACGAAGCTGCCAAGATAGATAATACAGTGTTTCACTGTTATACTTGCCATTATAAAAGTTTTCAGGGAAGAAGTAATATCAAGAGAAAATAAATAAAGAACAAATAAATCTCAAAATAAATAAATAAATAAATAATATAATATAATAGAAATTGAGAAATTGTCATTTATTTCACATTCAATGTATATTAATAAGAATTATTATAGTTTACTTTATGAGGAATTGTTACACCCTGTTCGTTTATAGAATGAAATATTTGGGGAGATAGCCTTTTAAGGATGCAGCTATATATAGAGGTAGGAAACTAATACACTAGAGTCCTTCATCTCATACTGCTCTCACAGAGACTGAGTTGGAGGTATGGATGTCTTCATTTAGTTTTACTTTTGCTGCTTTATTGCATATTTACAGTCTCTTTTTTGGTTGGCACTAGGAAATGGAACATAAATTTTTATGTCCTTTCTACTTGTCATTTAAACAATTGTGCAAAAATTTGTTATATAGAGTTTTTAATCTATGATAAATTTCTTTTTCAATAATATTCTTTTGCAGCAAAATTGTATTGAGACATAAATTTACAAGACATTCTAGTAAAACCCTCAAGCCTTCTACATTTTTGTGTCTCTTATACATGATTTATCATAACTATAATGGTGTCCTTTTATTATTTGATTATAGTCTAATTTATACAGTATCCTGAGGGCATATTTCAAGCATATATGCCATATTGCAATTGATGAGTGCACCATCAAATTCAAGTAGGTTATTATAGAGTTCTTTCTCGATTTTTTCTTAACTCCCTAGACTATTCCAGCCAATGTTGGTAAGTAGTCATTAATTGAGCCTTCTGTAAAACTGTTGTACATTGCTGCAAGTATTTAGATAAGCGGTTCATTTACTTGTTTTCATGTTACAACAGTTTTGTTTTAAAATATGGGACTTATGAATAAACTAAAAAAAAATCAACTTATTATATCTTGACCAAAGTTTAGAAATCTTCTAACATTAGCAATAATTTTGTGATCATTTATCAACTTTAGTGTCTAAGAGAGGGATTTTAATCTTGAAAAGGTTGCAATTTAGATTGATAAATTAGGTTAGATTGATGAAAGTTGAGGCAACATGTTTGATGAAAGACTTAATAATTTTGTGATTTTATTGCTTGGTATTTCCTATTAGGATTTATTGCTTGTAAATGTGAAAGATCATGA
Source organism: Balakata baccata (assembly GCA_949630135.1). Classification (NCBI taxonomy): domain Eukaryota; kingdom Viridiplantae; phylum Streptophyta; class Magnoliopsida; order Malpighiales; family Euphorbiaceae; genus Balakata; species Balakata baccata. Next base: position 10,698 of record CATIWF010033274.1, read on the forward strand.
GTTCAAGACAAGAAAACAATCCCTTCTAATGCTACATCTAAGCTTCTCTAAAATACTTCATTCACATAGATTCAAAAAAACAATCTATTTTGGCATTCATGTGCTTGCCATCATTACTTATTATACATCTCTCCATATTAATTAAATTAGTGTATTATCTAAAGACAAGGACACCACTCTGTGCATTCATGTGACTATCTTTTTATTTTGGATGACTACTAACTTGAAGGAGTATTAAGTGATAAAATTCGGATAAAGAATAAAAAGAAAAATAGTTTACAAAAAAAGTGTGTAATTTCACTATAAGAAAAACCATTCTTAATGATGAAAAAATAGTGAGGATGAGAAAAACCTCTCACTAATTGTATAATTTCTATAACTTCTTGTGAGGGAAGGAAAACCTCTCATTAAAACCTTATGTTTTAGTAAGAGAATTTTAATTTTTATACTAATTAGAAAATCATACTTTCATTATTGATCTAAAAATTTTAAAGGGAACTTTTTCCCTGAAAAACGCCAATATGGACTCAAAAAGCACAAGAGAGCTAAACCTAAACATTTTCAATCTTGCATCAGTGGATCCTCTACCACCGTCACAACATCAACTCGTATCCAATGGGACAACAATGTCTTTACTAGTAAAGGAATCTATAGGCAGTAAGGTAATAGAGAATTCAATTTCAGTTTTCACTCGCAAATCCAAAGGGCAACCAGTCGCCACTGCAGATGGTAATACTTCCATATCTTCCATATCTTTCCATCAATATGCCTGATTTCTGTTAATCACAGTTATTTAGTCATCCACCATCCAATTCCAACCTTATAACCTATCAATATATAATTGATTTTGCCTACTAAATTTTATAATTCAAAAACCCATTTTTCTTGAGTTTTCTTTTTTCTCTTGTTGAAAAGAAAACAATCGTTTGACATGTCTTTCATATAAAATAAATAGTTAAAATTATATGAATAACATCAGTCGGATCAAAGTTATAAGAAAAAGCATTGAGATGTTAGTTTCTTGTGGCTTCAAAGGTAAATTATGCCTTTCGTATATAATTCCAATTTAATTTAATACAGATTAAGGTTTGATTGAGGATTGCTTTGCATAGATATAGTTATTAGTTAGTATTTTTTA
>CATIWF010033295.1:0-17156 GCA_949630135.1 Balakata baccata
AGAGACGCTCGTCGACAAAGCTATGGAGCTCGATCATCTCGGTGGAGCCTACGGTGGCAACCGCAAATCCACTCCCTCTATGTGCTTGGTCATGTAGATGCTCCAGATCCAGCCCGAGAAGGACATCGTCGTTGAGTTCATAAAACATGACGATTACAAGTGTGTTCAATTTTCATTTTTATCGCAATTTGGCATTGTTCGGACGGAGAGTAGGGAAGAATAAACAATCAAAGGTTACGAGAAAGTTAGGTGACTCTCCTTCTTTTGCTTTCCCTTATCTTTACTGCACCCAATTTGGGGTAAGGGAGAGAGTTAAAAATAAAAAAAGTATTGTTTTATAATTTCATTCTTTTTTTACTTTTTTTTTATAAGTTATAAAGTTATTTTTATTTTTTAAATACTTATCCTTTCTTTAATTCCGCTTTTTTTTTTTATTTCTCGCCAAATAATAAAAAAATAATCATATATCGTTCATTTCCATTCTTTTCAATTCCATTAATTACCCTTTTTTATCCTTCCATTACATTTATCTTGTGTTTATGCGAATATTGGTAATTTTTGGTTATTGAAACTTGTTCTGTTTGCGCTTGAAATTTGTGCAAGTATAAGATAAATTTCTGTTGGTAGCAAAGAACTTCAATTTCTGTTTGTTTATTTATGTTAATATATGTGGCATTTCACAGTAAATTTAAAGCTTGTGTGGTTACTGAATAATGGTGCTGTAGCTGGAGGTGGAGAACTTCAATTTCTGTTTGTTTATTTATGTTAAAATCTAAAACGGTATAATTTTAAATTGAACGAGTTGGTTCAAACGATTTGGATTAATGATTCAAATAGAGACAAATTTTGGAAGCTTACATGAGCCGATTTTAGAATTTAGAAGGTAATTTGTACCAAATTATAGTATAGGATGCTAACTCATACTATAGACATAATTTCCTATAATTTAAGAACAAATTTACCATTTTAGCCTTTTATAAATTACTTTCATCAAATATAATTTTAGAAAAAATATTTATTTAATTGTTTTTCTCAAAAAGTAATTTTCAAAAATTCAAAATAATTGAAAATATTTTTTTTTTAAAAGTGTTTTTTTTTCCTAAACGAAATATCACACATAACTTTGTGGGTGTTAGAACTGAAGTTTGAATGACAGTTAATTGAGGTTGAGAATAAGAGCATAAATGCAAAGATACAAAGAGAAATTAGCCCGTCCGTATGAAGATAAAAATAAGGTAAATTTCGCATTGCAAAAAATAGAGCTGTCATGTTATGCGGAATATCCCCAGTGTTGAAGTGAAGTCCACATTGAAAATTTAAGAAATAACGGAACCCTTTATAAGTATAATGCAACTAATTTTAAATTATTTATAAAAAAAAAAAGATGATTTCTGTGGTGCACCTTGTGTAAATTACATTTGATGATTTAGGACCGTTGGATCATTAACTTTTAATCTCAACCATTTATTTTCAATGGATGAGATTAAAAATTTATAATCTAATGGTTTTAATCTAATAGTTTTAAGGCACTCGGTGCACGGTACACCGAATACATCTTAGAAATGTTCAAAAAATAATAAATCCAAGTATTTTCGATTATCTCCATCCAATTTTAGTACAAAGTTGTCCCATTAGGTGGGTTCATACAAGACATGTGAATCATATGTAGAAAGAGAGGAAAAAGGATTGTGCAAAGCATAGTATAATATAAGCACAAAGCACACAGATTGTCAAAAAGTGGTCCTGACTACTTTTGATAGGTCAGATCTCAAGTTTAAGTTCTATTTTCCGTGTTAGATGTTGTTTTATCGTAAGAAAATAACTATATATATATTTTTTTAACCTACGGAATCTTTTTAAATATATCTATAAAATTTTCCCTCTTTATAATAAAAAAAAAAAAAGAAAAAAAAACGTGACCCTGATTCTGACGCCCTTAATGCCAATAAAAAGTTTTGTCCTTGAGTTCAATAAAGTAGACCTTTTCCTTTATTCACAAAAGAAAAAAAAAAGTAGACCTTTATCCAATGATTTTACATATTCAATGCAACTTTACAATTATTGTGTGTTAGCTAGGTAGAGTTTTCAAGGCAAACTATTACTATCATTATTATTATTATTATTATTATTTTGACCAGAGGATAACTTCCATTCCGAAAAAGCTAATTGGTCCTCTTCCATTCCGAAAAAGCTAATTGGTAATACAGAAAGTAGAATCTCATTAAAAAATCTTGAAGGTAAAATCCAGAAGAAAAAATTCTATAAAAAAGGAGTGCTCTTCCATTATAAACCAATCAAAAAATTTAAAAAATATTTAGAAAGAGAAGGTTATGGAGCCAAGTTGGGTTCTCATTCTGAACCAAACTGCCTTGTTGAATTTTGCAATACCGTTAGCCACATTGTTTGCACCCCTAGGAATAGGGGTGATAACAATCACCTCACAGCATGAATAAAGAAATTTGATATCTATTAAGATAACCCCTATATCAGCAACGATATTCCCACTACTAGTCATGCTAACAATAACTTGAGAGTCAGTTTCAATAACTAAATTTCTAAATCCCAAAAAGTCAGTTTCAACAACCAAGTTTCTAAACCTCAAATCAGCGGTAAACATTAAGCTATCACAATGTGTGATTGCTTCTGCCATGATCACTGAGCCGCAAGACTATCTTTCCAACTCTAGTTGCCATACAATCACCATTATCATCCCGCATAACTGCTCCCATACCACCTGTTCCAAGTCAAACATCTAAGGACGCATCAACATTAAGCTTGAAGGTGTTGGTAAGCGGTTTACTCTATTTGTCAATGGTAATTATTCTTTGAGGCTGTGATGGAGGATCAAAATGTGCTAAGTTTATCACATCCGCGATTTAGATCTTGACCGTATATACGTACTGCTGTCATTTGTACTGCAGTACAGAGAAATACCGATTAAAGTCTAAATACAGACATATCAGTATGAGAAATCTAATTTAATATGATAATATGATATTTAATATGAATATTGAGTTGATTTGATGAAACGTTGTAATTTCGTATTATGCACGTAAATCAAGACAATAGACTAGGCCTAAAATACAAGATTTTCGCCTTGTAGTAAAAATTCAAGTTAAGCATACCAAAATGTAAAGAATAATATTTTAAGGCTATAGTGAAGTTATATAGAGATATTTTCAGGTTAAGGGCTTTGATTTGCGGAAATAATATTTCCAGTACAGATTTACATTCTGATTTTTCGATTGGAAGTTAGAGATATGCATTTACTATTGCAATGATGTCAATGTGACAATAATTGAAGTCTAAGATTTTTAATACTGATAATTTAGAAATTGAATTTCAAATGAAATTTGACGGTCATGATTTAGAAAAATGACTAAATCGCAAAAACGTAATTTTTCACATCGGTGGTCGTCTTGCAAAATTGAGAAGACCATTTTGAAGAGAATTTTTTTTTTTGAGAATATTATTATGTTCAATTTGAGGAGATAAGGTCATTTGGAATATGAAATTTAAGAAAATAAATTTATTCAAATACTGAATTGAAAAGTTGGAAAGCTGGTGGAAAAAGTCTAAAGTCAATGTTTGTTTTGAATTAATTTGGATAAAATTAAAATTATCTTCTTAATTAATTTTAATTGACCAATTGAAGCAAATATTAAGTTTAATTAAGATTAATTAATCATTGATCAAGTATATAAAGTAAAAAGTGGGCAAAAAATTCAACAATTTCATAATAATAATAATAATAACAACTTCTTCTTCTTCTTCTTCTTCTTTTGGAGGACCACCATAGTCATTCCCTTAATTTCTTTCAATTTTCTCTCACAAATTACCATCCTCCAAGCATAAGAAAGTATAAGGATTTAAGTAGGAGTGAAGAAAATATTTTTGTAGGAAAATTACATATTGGCAAAAAATTCCAAGAAAATTAGAGGTGAAATTTTCTTCACTTTTCTTTCAAATCGCCATAGATTTAAATTAATTTGAATTATTGTTTTGAATATATTTAGGTTTGGTGGTGCATTTTGATGTTGAATTTGTAAAAAAGAAGAATTAGATTTTTGTAGAAAAATTATAGAAAAATTAAATAAAAATGGAAAATCGGTAGAATGAGACTTGAGGAAGATGTGTATGGTGAAAAATTGATGAAAATAATTTTTCAATTTTTTTTGGAATTTTTAGAAATTTTCCATAATTATGGCCAAAATTTTGAAAAATTGTGTTGAAGGATCTGTGTCTTAAAATGGCAAAAATAAAGTTGAATAGAGTGTTTGGAAGTGGAAGATAATTTTTGGAATGGATGAAGATTTTAATAGAATTTTTTGTGAATTTTTAGATTTTTGGCTTAATTATTGAAAATTTTATTGGAAATTATTGAATATGATTTTGGTGAAATTGGTGATGAAAAATGCAAAAAAAAAAAAAAAAATGGGTTAAAGTGATTATAAAATTTTTTTTGGAATTTTTAAAGTATTTTAGGAATTTTTGAGTGGAAAAAATGAATTTATGGAAAAAAATAGTTTGGAGGAAGAAAAATAAGGAAAATAAAATGTTAAAAATTAATAAAATAATATTAGAAAATTTTGGTTGTACTGGAAAGCGCGTCGGATGACCAAAGTCTCACATTACGTGTCAAATACGTATAACGAGAAAAATAATATCAATATAAGATTATGATATATGAGAGAGCGAAAAGTAATCAAAAAGTTTTATTTTTAATAGAATATATGCTAAAGATGACTCTGCAATTAATTAGAAATTAATTATTATTCAGGCGCATCTACGAGAGCAGACTGGAGAAAGGAGTAGACATATACCGACACGTGATAGTTGAGGTCTGTACAATAATTTATAATTTTAGCCATTAAATACTTAAAATATGATTTTGATGAAGTTTTAATTTCAATAAATTTATATGATGATTATGAGAAATAATTATATATGTGTGTGTGTGCACACGCCTTATTTTCTTGAATGCTTAAAATAGTTGGAAATATCACATAAATTCGTATTTGACGAGAATTTGATATTTTATTCTATATATTAGCATAGACAACAGTTTATGGAGTTATTGGCTGGTGAATTTTCTGTAGCCATATATTATACTTTACAGTCCAATGGATTTTCTGTTATTGTATAATATATATATTCGGTCCGATGGATTTCTTGAGACAGTAAGATATAATTTATTCACATTATTTTCTCTAATCCGGTGGGTTTCATGAGATGATAAGATAATATGTACCTCTCGTTTCTCTGTGGTTAGTTTTACGGTGATTTAATATATGAGCATGACAGTACATTTTTATGAGTTTACAATATTAATGAATGTTTTTATGTTTTCTATTTTCTATAAATAAATGTTATTATAAATTATTATACCACTGAGTTATGTAATTTAGAGTGAGAGTTTGTTTTTCTCTCACGCATGTTTAAAGTGAAGATAAAACAACAAATTTTGTAGATATAGAGTCGCTGATAGTGGACTCCACAGTATGAAATCGAGCAGCAATGATAATCATCCTGAGTGAGTTGATATTTTCTTATGTATTTTGTTATTATGATATTAATGACAAAAAAAAAAAATTGAATACTCATATATAGGAGAGTGTAAATAGAGAGTGGATTTGTAATTATATTAAATATATTCTTGTTTTATATCTTCTTTCACTTGAAAAATATGTTATAATATTTTATATAATAGTATAAATGTTTTGGTATCAGTTTGATAAACTGTAACACTACATATTCGTTTGGTATATGATGGTGTATATAGAAGGGTAGGAGGTGTTACAGAGTTAAAGACTTATACATAAGATTCCGCCATATTGTAAAGCTCTGTAGTCTTATCCACTCTCCAGCCATGAACCATGTCATTCCGCCAACACCATAAACACAAAACAGGTTAAAGTTTTCATCATCAAGAATTTTGTAAATTTCAAGTAAATTATCTAGCATAGATGGCGAATTAAATTTTTCAACAAGTTGAGCAAAGGGGGTGTACCTCCATGCTTTTTGGGAAATGTAACATTGGAAGAGAGCATGGGTTGTTGATTCATTATCAAAGCCACATCTTACACAATCAAATTCAGTAGGTACGTGATGGGATCGTAGATTTTCAACCGTGGGGATTAGGTTTTCACAAACTCTCCATATGAAGATTCTTATCTTGGGCGGGATTTTAAGGCTCCAAATTTTACTCCACCAAATTTGGAAGATTGTTGAGGCAGATTCAACATCTGTATTATGGCTGCTTATCCCTAATCTATAATCACTCCTAATCGAATAATATCTCTTGTTCTCATAGTGCCAACACCATCTATCATTGATAGGATATTGAGGTTTGAGGATGCTAAGAATGATCTTAGCCTTATAAGGAAGGAAATTAGATTTGAGTAGACTGGTGTTCCAACTACCAATCTCATTCAACAAAGAATTGACCATAGAATCCATAAAAAGTGTAGTCGAGGAGGATATAGTGAAGGACTTAAGAAGAGGAATCTATTTCTCCTCATAAATTCTAATACTTTTCCCATCACCTACTCTTTTCCTTAGGCCCTTACTAAGTAATTCCCTACCTTAAAGAATGCTCCTCCATATGAAGGATGGATTAGTTCCCAAAGTTGCATCTAAACAGGATGTGTGAGAAAGTATCTAGCCTTGAAGATTTTTCCAACCAAAGAATAAGGTTTGTCAACTAACCTCTATGTTTGTTTTTCTAGAAGAGCTTAATTAAAAGATTGCATCTCTCTGAAGACCAAACCGCCAACTGCTTTAGCCTTACACAGTCTTTCCTAATTCCTCCATTGAAGTTTTTATCTCCCTTCATCCTCTTCCTACCAAAAATTAGCAATTTGCCTCTCCATATCCACTAGTAGTGATATTGGGAGTTTAAAACAGGACATAGCATAGGTTGGGATGGCCTATGGAAAAGCTTTTACAGGACATTCCCGCCCACTAGCTGAAAAAGTTTTAAAATTCTAGCTCATGATTATATTTCTCACCTTGTCCTTTATGTACCCAAATTGAATTCTCTTATTTCTCAGGGATACTATTCGTAATCCGAGATATACTTGATGACCATTAACTTCTTTAACCCAAAAAAAGCTTGTAGCCATATTTTTATCCACTAATCTTGTATCAGGACTAAAAGAAAAAGCAAACTTATCAAAATTGATTAATTGTCTAAGCACCTTTTCGTAATTAGTTAATATCTTTTTAATACGTTTACAATAATTCTCAATAGTCACACAAAAAATGAGACTATCATCAGCGAAGAAAATGTGGGTAATAGGAGAACATGCTCTTGAGATTCTTACACCATTCAACGATGTTGAATTGTAATTTGAGGATAGCATAACAGATAAACTTTTGGAACAAATTAGAAAGAGGAAGGGGGATAGAGGGTCCCCTTATCTATATCCTCTACTTAGGTTTGTTAATCCACAATGTCTCCTATTAATAAGAAAGGAGTAGGAGATTGAAGATATGCACCTTATAATGAGATTGACCCAATTGCTATAAAATGCCATTCTTCTCATAGATTGTTCAATGAAGGGCTATTCCACTCTATCGTAGGCCTTGCTCATATCCAACTTTAAAGCAAATGCACCTTTCGAGCCTTTTCTCAAGTTCCTCAATCAATGCACACATTCAAATCCTATTAATACATTATCCGTAATCAATCTGCTAGGGATGAATGCGCATTGAGTTTCATCAATCACAAACGGTATCACATTCCGCATTCTATTCACAATAGCTTGAGCAAGGATTCTGTATCTTACGTTACATAAGCTAATAGGTCAAAATTATTGTATAAACTGTGGCTGCTTCACTTTCAAGATGAAAGTAATAAGGGTCTTATTCCAGTTAGTCACCTCCTTTCTTTCATTTAAGATTTGCAAACATTTATGAGTGACCATATGTCCTACTATGTGCCAATATTTTTGACAAAATAGTGCTGGCATGCCATAAGATCCTGGGGTTTTGTCTAGGGCCATATCAAAAATTGCTATTTTAATCTTTTCTAATGAAAAAGGGCAAGACATCTTCTGTTTATATCTTCAGTTATAGAATTTAGCACATATTGGAGTACCTGTTGCATACCCAAAAGATATGGGTTACTCTGAAAAGATCATAGAATTAATTAGAAATAACTGAAATGATACTTCCCTGAGAAGTAACCCGGTCCCTATTCTCATCTCTAATACCATGGATCTCATTAGTCTTTTTCCTAGTAGAGGACGCTTGGTGAAAAAATTTAAAATTTCTATTCCTATGTCGCATCTAGTTGACTCTTGACCTTTGATGCTAATAAAGCTCTTCTTTATTGAGTAATTTTTCCAGTTGTCCTTCAAGGTTTTTGACTTTTCTCATGTGATCTACTGATATTATATCCCCTTTTAGATTTTCAATTTCTGCTTGTAAATCCTTGATTTGCATAGGCAAGTATTTGAAATTGCTCCAACTCCAATGAGTAAGGGCTTTAGCACATCTTTCAATTCTCGTAGCTACACTTAAATCATTTCCAAAACATCCTTCATTCCATACCGATTTAATGATATTTTCATAGTCGCTTTCTTATATCCATAAAGATTCAAACCTGAAGTGCTTCTTTCCTTTAAGATGTCTCTCTAGTCTATTATTTCGCTTCGTGTTATTTAAATATAGCTTTAAGACTCTATGTTCAGAATAATACAACCCTAGTACCTTATACTAGCAAATTGGGAGCATTTCACACCATTTTTCATTAGTGAGGAATCTATCCAATCGGCATTGTATTAGATCTTCCTTATGATGGTTATTGATCCATGGTGTATAAAGGTCCTGTGAATTCGATCTCTTGTATTAAGCATCAATCAATGCATTCTGTAAAACTTGTCATGTTTGATAATCTCCTTAAACATCCACCCCTTGCTCCCTTACGAGAAGTGAATTCATTAAAATCACCACCAATAAGATAAGGAAACTGACTCAGTTCACTTAATCTAAGAAGTTTTATAAGAAACTCCTACGTGATATGCCTTAAGCTAGAAGAAATGTTTTCATAAACCCTAGTGAATCTCCACCATATCCCTTCGTGGCAAACAATATAACTATGTGTCCAGCATAATAAGATTTGATTGCTAACTCAAATGGTTTTTTCCACAAGAATATCAAGCCCTCACTGGCACCTATATTATCAATAGTGAATTGCCCTTCAAAACCTAACAAAAACTTAAATCTAATGCATTGCATCTTCGTCATCTTTGTTTTGTAAATGAAGAGCAGTCTGGGATCGTGCTTAAGAATCATATGTTTCAACTCTTTAAATGCTCGAGGGTTCCCAAGTCCCCGAGCATTCAACATATACAACTCATTGGCTTCAGTGGGACTGTTCAATAGCCTCCGCGCGCTAGTAATTGGTTGCCTTGTTCCACTCTTTGAATCTTAGGTGTTCCTCTTGACACTTTGTCTTCTTTTATTACTTCATCAAATAACCTCTTTCCAAGATTCTTGGTTACCCCTTTCTTGCCTAGACTTAAGAGTTTTCTTCGAGGCTCATAGTTTACATAAGCATACCCTTGCTTTTTTGTGCTTTTGCTTTCATTTTCCTAAGGTTCTATTATTCCTCTTTGTTTTTTGAGACAATTATGGCTTTCATCTCTAAATCGTTGGATGACATGACTTGGTTGTATTCTTCACCTTCACCATTCTTTCTACCATCAATAATCATTAACTAATAAGATACTGCAGTTTCTATTTTATCAACCTTTCCTTTTTCTTGTTCAATTGAATGCTGAGGTTTTCCATTATTACAACCTTTCTCCTCATATGTAACCCTTTCTATCATTGATTCCCTCATTGAAGCCCCATAATTGTTATGATCATATGTTTTATTTTAAGTCTTTCTCCCTTTTGATCTTCCATCACTACTTATCATCTTTCTTTCTAAGTCAATATAATGTGCATTACTAGAGGATGCATTACAATCCATACCTCATTTAGGTGTGTATTGATTAGTACTGCTTTTTGATGTTGAGCTTTTCTTCTTACCCCCAAAAGGAGTCATTGCTTTCATCCAAGCTCCAAATCTACATTCTTCAAGCGGGATTTTATTCTCCACATTCAACTCGCATTCTTGATAGACATGGCCGAGAATGCCACAATGATAATAAAAGTCAGGGAGGCATTCATAAATCAAAATAATTGGAGATTGCTTCCCTTCAAAACCGATTTCAAGCATAAAGCTCTTTTTCAAAGGCTTGTTAACATCTATTCCTATCATTACCCTAAGAAATTGATTAAGACATTCACCTTGCCCTGCTTTATTAATCTTAGTAACCTCCCCAACTCTCTTCCCCAGTTCAAATGTCATCTCCTTTGCCATATATCCCAATGGAAGGTTATGAAACTGTACCCAAAAATTTACCTTGCCGAAGCATACATTTAAGAATTTCTGATCTTCGTTTATTTCTAAGAAGGCAAGCAAGGCAATGTCGAAGCGCCGTAGTCCACCATTTAGAGTTCTTTATTTATCTGCCAGTGATTTGAATATGAAAATGAATGTATTTTTGCCTATAAAATCCACATTTATTCCCTCTGTTGTTCGAAAAAAACTTGGGATAGTCAATCAAAATGCCTCTTATTAACCAGCTTGGCATATAGAACCCTAACAGCTGGATAAAACTTTAGTCTATTCTTCGATGTGGTTCTATTCTTCTCTTTTATTTTCAAGATCTCACTGCAATCTAAATCACATATTTTCAGTTTAGTACAAATCCTAGCAATTTTCTCATAGTCCATGACACAAGTCAAGAGGAAGAAAGGATTTGGATTGAAATGCGTCGCTGATTGACGCACCGAGAGATGCAAACAAAACACTCTCACAGCAGCGAGAACCCACTCCTACACAGGTTCCGATTCCACTAAGGTAAAGCAACCCTAGCAGACTTCAGCCCTTCACGAAGAGATTATTATTATTATTATTATTATTATTATTATTATTATTATTATTATTATTATTATTATTATTACTTGCAATGTGTGGAGAAGTATTATGGTAGCTTAAAACATATTATAATTAGAATGGTAGACAAGTAGGTATTAATGAATTGGTACAAAATTCTTTCAGTTTAATCATATTTTTTAAATTTGAATTCTGGATATATAACTATTTTAAAATTTTTGTACAAATATTTTGTTGTCTTTTACAATCATATCCAACATGAATAAAACTAACTTTAACCCATTAACATATAACCAAAAAATATATGTAATTGCACATAAAAAAAAAAAGAAAAGAATGGTGTTGACGTGTTAGTAGCTGGTCTCGAATTGCTAGTTGGAATGAAAATGATCCATGTGCTAGTGAGAATCCTTTTTCTCCCTTCCTATGCTTCCCTTAAATTAATAATATAAATAGTATCAATTGTTATTATTATTTTATAAATTGATACTAAAATTTTTAATTTTTATAAATTAATATTTTTTTAATAAAATATTACAATTTAGTACTCAGATATAACTTTTAGTAAAAAAATAATAATATAGCTACCGAAAGATATATCATGTCAACATGTCCAAAATATTAGAAATTATATTTTTTAGCTGTTATGTGATCTTTTTTATAAGAAAGTGAATTTAGTGTCATATTACAACTTTTTTAAAATAATTAATATCAATATGTAACAATTAAATTTTTTTTTGTATCAATTCACTTCGTACAAATAAATATTGATACTATTTGTATTATTAATCCTAGTTGTCGGATATCATTGTTGAGTGAAATATCCTCTAAGTTAAGAGACATTTGATATTATTATTGAACATTCTAAAAGCAAATTTTAATTTTTTTATTTAATTAACTGATTTTTTTTAATTTTTTATAAATTATCTTTTTAAATCTACTTTTTTAAGAAAATCATATATTATTTATATGTTTTTATAAAAAAAAAACAGTTTTTTAAACAAAAAAAATTAAAAATATAATTTTTTTTAAAAAAAACACTTTTTCCAAATACAATTCTAAACAACCCTTATTCAAACTATATTTCTCTAGTACTCCTGATGATATTACTTCAGGTCTCATGCTCAACATTATAATTCTTTTAACATTTTGATTTTTCTTTCGTATCAAAGATTTGTGAATCGAGTTGTCCATTAACATATTAAAAAAAATTGGAGAAGAAACATAATAGATAAATTCAGGAAAGTTGAAACTATTCATTTTGTTCAATTTAAATCGACCATATATATAGAAAAAATTAATAACTATAGATCTTATTAATTAGAGTTTGTTTACAATTAAAATTTAAAATAAAAAAAAAACTTTGCAATTTAATGACATTCATGTCTTTTAAATATATTTGAGCAATTTGAAAAACTTTGAAAACACAAGCTATGTATACTAATTTGGCTCTTATACTACACTATTGAAAAAATTAACAAAATTTGAGTAGAAACATAATAGAAAAATCAATAAAATATTGAAATTACTCATTTTATTATATTCAAATTCAATCATATATAGAAAAAAAATAACAAAAATTTAAGTAAAATCAAGGATGATTACCACTTGAATTTAAATTTAAAATAAAAATTTATTCTAAATTTATTTAGATTTTCATCAATTTAAATAAAAATATAAAATTTTATTTAAAAATTATCACATTATAATTTTATGTAAATATTACTATTTACCTCCACATATTACATTAATATCTCCTAACATTTAAAAATTATGCGATTTAACTCTTCTATTTTCCTTTTGTTAAATTTTAAAGCATTTACCTTAATTAAAAAGAATATATTTTTTTATTCAATGAAGTCAATATGTCAAACTTTAAAAGATACTAATACAATAATTTGTAGGAATATTAGTACAACAAGTTAAACTTGAAGGGATAAATATTAATTTTTTTTTGTCATTTTACATCAATTAAACATCTTTTTAATATAAAATAAAACTGAGGTATTATTATAATATGATAAAATATATGAGGCAAATCATATAATTTTTAAAGAATAAGATGATAAAATAGATAGAGCAATCGTATAAATTTTAAATAATATAAAATATTAGTGTAATATGTCAAATTTCAAAAGTAAATAATAATTTTTTATAATTTTATTAAAATATTATAATTTCAACAATTATCTAGTTGGAATATCCAAACATTAATAAGACGTTTATTGTTAGTTAAAGATTTTTTTTTTTTAAATTATTCATTTTACTATATGCAATTAATTCCAAAATAGTTAAAAAAAATTCATCACTTTTAAAGATATGTTTAATGAATTCGAATTCAAAAACATTTTCTAACAAACTTAGCGTGTGCTACCAATTTAAATATTTAAATGACTCATTCTTTGTTAATATATTGAAAATTGATATTGATATTTCTTCTTAAGAATCCCCAATTTGTGTCAACAAGTTAAAAACAAAATAAATAGTTAGGGTATTAAGAGCATTTTCAATATTCTTTTAATGTCAATTTTGATTTAAATTTAAAGAATTTTATATTTTCCAACCGATATTAAATTTCAAAAGTAAATAATAATTTTTTCTAATTTTATTAAGATACTATAATTCCAACAATTATCTAGTTGGAATATCTAAGCATTCATCAGACTTTATTGTTAGTTAAAGATTTTTTTTAAATTATTAATTTTACTATCTGCAATTAATTCCAAAATAGTTAAAAAAATTCATCAAAAGGATATATTTAATGAATTTGAATTCAAAAACTCTTTTTAACAAATTTAGTGTGTGCTACCAATTTAAATGACTTATTCTTTGTTAATATATTGAAAATTGAAATTAATATTTCTTCTTAAGAATCCCCAATTTGTGCCAACAAGTTAAAAATAGAATAAATAGTTACCGGATTAAGAAAATCCTCAATATTCTCTTAATGTCAATTTTTATCTAAATTTAGAAAATTTTATATCTTCTGTTAAATTTTAAAAGTAAATAATAATTTTTCTAATTTTATTAAGATATTATAATTTCAACAATTATCTAGTTGGAATATCCAAGCATTGATCCGATGCTTATTGTTAATTAAAGGATTTTTTTTTTTTAAATTGTTCATTTTACTGTCTGCCATTAATTCCAAAATGGTTAAAATTTTTTATCTCTTTTAAGGATATGTTTAATGAATTCAAATTCAAAAACTCTTTTCTACAAACTCAGCCGTATGCTACCAATTTAAACGACTCCTTCTTTGTTAATATGTTGAAATTGATACTTTTTCTTAAGAATCTCCGATTTGTGTCAATAAATTAAAAACAAAATAAATAGTTAGGGTATTGAGAGCATCCGCAGTCCTCCCAATTTTTATCTAAATTTATAGAATTTTGTACTTTTTAATAGCTTTTTTATATTTTTTTCTTATTTATTGCATTTTTTAAAATTTATATTCTCTCTACTCAGATTCAAGAGTCATTAAAAACTGCTAAATTATAATTTATTATTTCTCTTTCTTTCCGCTTTTTTTTTTGTTATTTTCTCTCTTTTTTTCTTTTATGTCTCTTACTCTCTCTCTTCATTTTTTTTCTAAATAGTTTTGTTAATAAAAAATTAAAAATAGGAAGTTAGATAAAAAATAATGTTAAAGTGCACACAATTTTCATAACAAACTAAAATAGAGAGTAAATTTTTTATAATATAATAGAAAGAGATATAAAATATTATTGGGGATGCTCTAAGAGCACTTTCAACAATATTCTTATTTCCCTCTTTACCCAAATTTAAGGAGTTTTATATTTTCGAATAACTTTTTAATTTCTCCTTATTTGTTTCACAGTCTAAAATTTACCTTCTATTTTATCAGATTAAGAGTAACAGAGAGCTCCAAAATAATATTTTTTTATTTTTTTCTCTTTTATTATTTTTTTAAAATAGTTTTATTAATAAAAAATTAAAATGAGAAGTGAAAATTAAAAAAATATTATTGGAATCTCCCTTTTATAATATAATAAGAAATAAAATAGGAGCATCGTCGGTTGAGAGTTTGAACTTGGAAATCAAAAATCAAAATCCAAAGAAGATAGAGCTTGCATTACACGTGCAAAATGAAGTGTTGGAAATTTCTTTTATGATTCAAGGGTATTTAAGTACTTTGAAACGCAAAAAATTGTAATCATCGACGAAACGTGTCCGCAATGCCTCTCAAACAAATTCTATAGATTCACACAACCCACGATTCCACATTTTTTGTTGGAGACTAATCATAGTGACAATGCAACCAAATGCATCCATTCCAGACAAGAATGTCGCTTTTATTCATTTTCATTTTTATTTTTATTTTTTTTTACTTTTCCCTCTAAATATACGCAAATTTGGGCCCACTGTAATTTTTGAAGTAATGCTAAGAATATTTTTTTATTTTTTAATATTCTTTAATATTTATTAATTATTGAGAACAGGTCAATTTTTTTTCTTTATATTATCTCTTCTAAATATTAAAAAATAAAAAGTGCTAGTAATATTTGTCTTTCTTTTATTGTCTTTTGTTTACTCTTTTGTTGGTTCTAAAGCCATCTCCAACTAGAAACATCATGTTTATTATGGTGTAGCTAGGATGTCACAATCTATAATACCAATTGCTCTTCCTTTTCTTTTTACATATGATATTATATATAAAAAATTTAGTTGTTGAAAGAAGATCTCTCTCCTTGAACTGGCTCACACCAATGCTGAAGAAAAAGTACCTAAAGATGTAATTCATATAATGTTCCATATTTAATGGAGCAAATAAAAAAGGATATAGAGCATTAAATGCTAGTTGATAGAGGGAAGCATGTTTCTACTACACGAAATGGCCTATTACACGTTGTTAGAAGCATGTATGGGTGTATTACCGATTTTTTGCACTGTTCAAAATATGTTTCTTTAGTTGTAAGAAATGATGGAAGAAGACCTATACCTAAAAGATGTGTCTATGATGAAGATGATAATACGAATAAGTCATGGTAAACTAAATAAAAGACAAGTAAGATAAATCTAAGTAACTCAACCTTCAATGTTATAACTTTATTCTTTTTTACCTTTTCCTTCTAACTTAATCGTCAGAATGGACACACCGTAACAATTTCAGCCACCCATTCTCACATTCTTTTATTGTGTAGGACCAAAGATTGATCTGTTGGGTGACATCAACCCCCACCTAATAGACATTGCTATTACCATCGACAATATCAATTTTCTACCTCTCTTCTTGCTTTCTCTCTATTTTTTCCCTACCCTTTCATCCCTTCTCTTTTCCATACCCTCATCTTGTTTCTCCCTCTCTTGTCTAAATTAAAAGTTTTTTAAAAAAAAAAAACAGAATAATGAAATGGCGTAACTACATTGCCACTCAGAATATGATATTTTACTATAATCAACGTCATTTTTAGTGTTAAATATAGCATGGATTGGAGAAAAGATTTATCTACATCATTTTTATCTTTTCTATTTTTTACATCAAAATAGTACTTTGTTGGAGATGACCTAAGAAAAATGTGTTGATATTATTTATTTTTTGTTGAAACCTTTTTTTTTTTAAATCATCTTTTACATTGCACCTTTTTTATCCTTTAAATGATATATTATTTTTTTTAATCTTACTACAATTCAGAAAATTTAGACTAATTTAAATTTATATTGAATAAATTCATTAAAATGAATAAATGATAAAATATTTCTTTCCAAATTTAAAAAATGTTCTATATTACTTATATAAACAAATACAAGCTACATGAATGAAAAAAAAAATTAACAATAAACAAAGTAATACCTTAATAATGATAACAAATGTATTGCCAAGTAATAAAAAAGCAACTAAAAGAATTGTGTTTTTTTTTGTGTGTTTACAATTTAGAAATCCGTTCAAATAAATAAATATATTTTATTGAAATTAGTCTCTAACATTAACAATAAAAATAATATTCGTTTTGTAACACTTATAATGAATATAATGGCATAGGCTTGTCATTTGGTCTCACTCAAAATTAATATAATTAATTCGAATATGTTCTTCAATAAGAAAAATCAAATTAAATATATAAATTTGAAAACAATATATATATATATATATATATATATATATATATTGGGTGTCTTTAAGTGATTTAGGCATATCTATTTGGATTTCTAGAAATCCAAATAGATATGCCTAAATCAC
>CATIWF010033312.1:0-53140 GCA_949630135.1 Balakata baccata
GTATTCGAAGGTAATTGAGTGGCCAACAGAGGATTCACCGCTCCTGATAGTGGGAGAGTATACCCAAGGCCTCTTGTTGGGATCATTACTCGGAAATCTCTAGCCAGAGTGGAACTGTCATGAAGATGGTCTTCAATGACATGTCTAATTGAGTAATGAATCTTAGTGACACGATCTAAAATCACTTGGGCTAGGTGTGATGTAGTCAGTCTAGCGGGAGCTGACACATAGTCCATGCTCTGAACCGAGTGGGTTATAGAATGGTGAAAGGACGAGTTGCACATATTGTTGTCTATGGAAAGGTTCGTAGTCAAACCACTGACTTTTCGGTCAATTGGGGATCATGATGTGTTGCTAGATACCGCTTATGATTTGCTTAAATTATTTGATAATTTAAGTGGCCAACATAACCGGGAACCTAATGGGTCACACGCTTTGGAGATGTAAAGAATGAGTAAAATCGCTTAGGATGAGATCCAAAATATGAGAAAATTATTTTGAGTCGGTTCGCGATAAGATCGCGGGAAAAAATCGCTCGGGGGGTTGATGGGCCCGTACGGGCTCGTGCGGGCCTGCGTGGGCCCGCTGGCCTGGCAGGCCTGCCGATTGGCCTGCCAGGCAGGCCAGCTGGGCCAGCTCAGCAGGCCCAGGTGGGCTACTGTGCGCGCTGGCGCACAGCTGCCCTCGGGTGGCACTTAAATGGCCTAAATGGCCATTTAAACACTCCATTACTGTTCATGTAACTCCACTTTCTCCTCTCATCAATTTGGATCTATTTTTCTGATTTTCTTTTGGATTTAAAAGACCCCAAAAGACAGAAAATAGACAAGGAAAAATTTTTTGGAGAAGAAAAATTTTTGGAGACAACAAGAAAATTAAAGAGTTTAATTTTCTTCTCCTATGAACATACACCATTGCTAGCACTTTGAGGTATTTCAAGCCATCTCTCTAGTGGTTTCATCCTCTTATCTTCGCGTGAATATTGTTAGAGACAATCCAAGATTGGATCGTTGTGGTTTACTACAACCCAACAAGGTGAGAAGTTGAAGAAAAATCAAGAAATTATAAAGGTATAAATTCTAAATTTTCTTTAGCTAAATTAGTTTTAATTGGCACATGTATAATCCTTTGATTTGGGTTTTGAGAATTTTTATTTTCCGCTGCGTAACATGTATGTGATACATGCTCAAAACCCTTCATATCAAGCGTGTGCTATAGCGTCATGAGCATGACACACCTATGGCAGCTCACGATTGCAAAACTCTTTCATGCTTATGAATTTATCAGGCCCAAATTTTCTCTCTCATATCTCGGATACAATCCAAGGCCCATTTCACATTTCCTTCATTTTTTCTATGTGTGTGACCTATTAGGTTCTCTATTTTGTTAAAATTTTTGAACTATACTTATTATATTACTCGTTCTATAAATCTACCAAAAATTTTGGCAGAGTTTCCCTATAAATAGACACTTTCCCATTTTTTAAGTCAATCACCTATGAATTTCTCAAATTAATACATATCTCAACAAATAATATACATATAAGTCAAGCCCTAAATATCTTCTAGCAACACTCATTTCATTTCCTTCTCGTGATCACATTTCATACATCTCATAAATTAGGCATTCAACAAATATTATATAAACAATATTTAAGTCAAAATACCAGACAAGTGTCGATAGCTATCACAAAAGTTAGCCAATAATAGGTGAATTAAACACATACTTTATAATAAAAGATAAATAAAATACTCTCAATGTCATTCTTGTTACTCTCATACTTCGCCAATTTGCAATACACATCCATGACACTTCAAATACATCTAAAATTAACTTCGAATAATATATGGAGGAGGAACTTATCTTACACAAATAGTAGCACACACCTTAATATAAGGGAATTGATATATGGTGAAACTAGCACTCTTGTAAAGCACAAAAGAAAAATTAATTTCATCATATAATACCAACACAATATTTACAGTATATGTTTAATTCTTAACTTGTTTAGAATGAAATGAGAGCTTGTACCTTTTAGTTTACATGTATTCATGATTTTATTTGATTGATTTGATTCATAATTAGGCCATGTATAGTATGCTATAATGTGTGATATTCTTACAACATTATTTAGTGACTTCGAGTCCTAAATTCAATTTTGGATCCCAATCAATTCAAATTCCAAAGGTTTTATTTATTTCAGTTATAAGAGATTTACTAACCATTAATTAAAAGTTAAAAGTACAAACCATGTCTTTTAACTTAACTTTTTCTTTATTAACCCACAATAGTCTATTGCGTGCTTTCAATAAGAGGCATAACTGGGTGGTTAATTACGTGACCCCACAAATAAATTTTAAATGGTTTAATGTCTCATAGTATTATAAGTAGTGACTCCACAAAAAATTCAGAAAATGACCTCATATATAATTGTTGATAGATATAAACTATTTTTTATAATTTTTGTCATGTTCTTTCATATAATTGCTAATATTTATTTGTTACTTTATACAATTATATAATTTCTGCTATGTTCTTTCATATATTTGCTAATAATTATATGTCATTATATATATATATATATAAATAATCATGTAATTGCTATAGATGTAACTTTACAGGTATTACTTAACAATTATATTGGTTGCACCTACAAATATACAATGATGTATTAGTTATGGTGTTAGAAAATTTTGATTTTTTTTTTATCATTTTTTTAAGTTCATTTATTACAAGATTTCATATCATATAATATTAATATAACCTACATAAAACATGGTATGTGTGACAGTAACACTTTTTGCGTTTAGATTTGTAAGAAATCGTATCATTTACAACACAAATAAGCTAATATACTCTACATATAACATATTATTACATTTGCAGCCAATTTTCACATTAAAATACTTAATGCAATAACAACACAAATCTTGTTGATCATACTAACTCCAATGATATTTAAATATGTTATATATAAAAAAAATGCTAAATTACAAAAAAAAATCATAAACTTTGCACTTTATCATAATTATATTTAATTATTTAAAAATTTGAATTTAATTATACATACTTTGAGTTCTATAATAAATTTTGTTTTGGATGGACTAAACTTTACTTTGAGTATATGTGGCGATAATCTAGAAAAACATAATTAAAAAATGACATGACATATATGGTGAATTTGATGTAAAAAAAAATTGTCACATGTACAAAAGCAGCGCTGTTTTATACAACTCAAAATCCAATTTAAAATTGTTTAAGCTTAAGCTTGAAACAGTCAATTTTAGGTGCATTTCTGTGACAAACTTAAATTGTAGCTGTTTAGTATTGAGAATAAATTTGCAAAATTTTCAAATAATGAATTTCAAATTGGATTATGGATTGTGTAAAATGAATCGGAAAGATGTCTAATCCACCCAAGGCAAGAATTGTTACAAAATCTAAAATATATATAATTAAATTTAAATTTTTAAAGAATTGGATATTACTACGATAAAATATAAAGTTCAATATTTTTTTTATAATTTAACCTAAAAAAATGTATTACTCAACATTGATCAATACACTGCCAAAACACAATTTTTATAAGCTGTTTTTTACAAAATTAAAATCAATAAATCACATCTATTGAAATATGTTTTAATCATATTAGTTGATGAATTTCACTTCATATTACAACATTTTTCAATTATAGGAAACTATATAAACGAAAAATGGTATTTATATATATATTACCTTTACCTTCATTTTTGTGGATTTCTTTATCTCCTTTCCTCTGGTTTTGTATTTCAGAAACCTTGTTAAATGTTTGATGTTATGAAACAATGTAATTTTAAACTTAATTTTCAATAATGGTAGTGCAATTTTTAAAGGATTTTAAATATATTTATTGATTACTTAATTTTAGGAAGTTAATCTATATTTTCAAATAAGTAACTGTCATGATTATCTTAAAAGGCTAAGGGATATTAGGAGAATATATATATAGTTAGTTATTAATGATTTATTTTAAATGTATTTTAGTAATTATGTAAATAAATAACCACAATTGTGTAAAAAATTCTTAAAATAAAAATAAAAATTTGACTCTCTAACTCTAAACTTTAAAAATAAAAAATTTAGTTAAAATTATTTTTTATAAAATAAAAAGAATAACTCAAATAAAAATCAAGATGCTTATAAATCCCTTTTTTTTTTTTGTTTTTTTGTACAAGGATGCTTATATACTTTAATTTGGCAGTTTACTATTCAAACTTGTCCGAGTCAGCGTCTACCCTAACTCTTACATCCAAACGCCCTGACTAGGTTTTTCCAAGTTGGCACAATCTTTAGTTTACATCCCTTATTACCTTCCACTGGAAATTTTACCAACAGGACTTACTCGTCTTCATTAACAAACCCCAAAACACCTAACATAACCCTAACGAAACCCACAAACCTAACAAACTTGTTACGCTAATGGCGTCCAAGTTTGGCTTAGCCGGTGGTATACCGGAGCGGCGAGTTCGACCTATATGGGACGCCATCGATTCTCGCCAGTTCAAGAACGCTCTCAAATTGTCCACTGCACTACTCTCTAAATACCCTAATTCACCCTACGCTCTCGTAAGATTATAATCTGTTTATTCAGATGATGAATTTTTGTGTTTTCACTCATTGAAAGCTCTCAGTTTTTGTTTTCTACTCTTAGTTATCAAATTTCATTATTCAGATAATGAAATATTGTGTTTTCTCAGGCGTTGAAAGCTCTCATTTTGGAAAGAATGGGTAAATCTGATGAAGCTTTGTCCATTTGCTTGAATGCTAAGGATATTTTATATAAGAATGATTCATTGTTAATGGATGATCTCACTCTCAGTACTCTGCAGATTGTTTTCCAGCGGCTTGATCACTGTTAGTAAAATTGACTTTATTATTATTTTTTTTCCTTTCTTTTGAGCTTCTCCTATTTCTTGACATTTAATTGTCTTTCTCTATGTCTTAAATATAATCAGTGGATTTGGCTACCAGCTGTTATGAGTATGCGTGTGGGAAATTGCCAAATAATTTAGAATTAATGATGGGACTTTTCAACTGTTATGTTCGCGAATATTCATTCGTCAAGCAGCAACAGGTTGATATTTTCTTTCCCATCTCATATATCTTTGCAATTTGTTGCAAAATTTTTCCAGATCATTTGTGCATTACGGGTTACTTTGTCCTACCTATACCTTTATTTTTCTTGCAGACGGCCATTAAAATGTACAAGCTTGTTGGTGAAGAGAGGTTCTTGCTCTGGGCTGTTTGTAGTATCCAGCTTCAGGTTCCAGCAGTTCTCCCTACTCACATTTTTTCTATTGTTTTTACTGTTCCCCAATTTTTTTTCTTGCAACAACTAGATTATCTATGTGATTTTTTTTCTTTCCTTCCTCTAAAAAAATTAAACAAAAAATTACAAAGAACATACATAAAAAAAAAAAAAAATGGTTGGGGAGATTCATTTATTGTTGAGCTGCTAATGCAGATATTCTGGATAAGAATTGCCCCATTTTGTTTTTTCCTCTTTCTTGAAATTAGTATAGTGCATGTGTTAATCTGTGGTATCCTGCCCTGGTGCTTAGCCTCAAACATTTTTAAAGCCTTAGAATCCTTGTAGACTTTATAGTCAGAGACAATCCATGACTGATTGGAATTCCCATGATAGAAAAAATTTGCAAGATTTGGTATGTAATTGAATAAAGATGTCATTAGAACGAAACTATTTAAGCAAAAATTTCACTTACAGTTTGGATTGCTCCAGAAACCTGCAGTCTTCAATGCCAGGATCAAAGCTGTTGTTGGTTGCAATGGTTCAACAGTTCGATCTGGTTTTGGGCATAAAACATTGCGATCCCTTTTTGTTAAAAGGATGTAAAAATGAGTCTGATGTCTCAGCCCAAAACAAAGAAAACCCATCTATCATTAGCTGCAGCCAAACATGCTGGCCGAGGCTACACTTTTATGGATGTCCTGTTCGTAAACATTTTCTTCATATCAATTCTTTGATGCTTGTAGAGTATTGAATTTAGGATTTTAAGAATGCAGAGTGCCGGTTTACCTACTTTCAATGTTAAGTAATATCTTAAAATGAGGCCTGTTATTCTTTGACTTTATGTAACTGCTCAGTGTAATGACGTAGCTGTTTAGCTAATCCACTGAAGGTGAATCTGGTCTGTGTATTAGCTAATCCACTGAAGGTGAATGGCATTTTCCTTTCACTAGATCATTGCCTTTCAGTGTGCATGATCCTGATGTACCTTCATATTTTCTAATTTTATGCTGTACTTATGTGAAGGACTTTGCTTTTGTTTTATTATTCTTTTGAATGCACTGTTTACCTGTTAACTGAGTTAGGAATCTTTATATCATTGATTCTTATTTAGGTTCTGTGATGCATTCTTCTTACATTTATGTGGTCATGAATATGTTATTGGGCTTCTTAAGCTTTTTGTTTTTCTCCCTATAGTAGAACCTACCGAATTCTGCATGCGTTACGTGTATGACTTATTTGTAATTGCAACATTCAGACATAAATTGATTTTCAGATTTTTCAGCTATCCATGTGTATTTTTGGTTGTTTATAATCAATCTAAATTTTGTGATTTGTCTGGCTTTAGTGATAATTTATTCATTAATTGACTGGGTATATTGTTCAATGGATGATTCAGCAAGAGTCTTTTAGGAATCCCTATTGGAAGTATCTACCAGGATAATTAAGTTTATTTGTTAGTTGATAGGAGGAATTCAAGGATATGTAAATTGGAAATGCCTGTCTTGCAGAAATCTGGAAATTGACTAGATGGTCAAATAAGGCTTGGGTAGTTATTAATCGTACAGCTCACGTCCCTTGTTTCAGCTGTCTACATTTTATTTTCTGAACATTGAATGTCTTCAAATATCCGTTGAAGCTATAATTAAATTGAAAATCATTTTCATGTCTTTTTTTCTTTTGTTTTTATCAATAGAAAAGCCTGGAGTTATATGTGATGAGAAAGGTTTGGAGTTTATTATCTGCCTATTTTTGCTGTCTTATTTTCTTTGAGGTGTGGTGTGGGGCATATGTAAAATTATGTTGTTAGAAATAGTTTTAAATTTTAACTTTTAAGCTGTGGATCGGAATCTTTAGTCATCAATTTTGGTATCCTCAATTAGGAAACCAAAATAATATCCTATATCCGTTGTTTTCATAAGATAGTACAGAAAATAATATAATTTCTCTAAAAATTTCTTGTACTCTTATAACTTCTGATTAATTGCAAAATGTTGACCTGCTGATGATATTTTTTCTTTCTGGTGAAATATACATTATTTTCCAGGCTCTAATATTCTTGCTATGATTTCTGAAGGTGTTTTGTGGAAATGGAGGAGAGAAGTTGTTACTCTTAGCTGAAGGCTTACTTAAAAAGCATGTCTCTTCCCACAGCTTGCATGAGCCAGAAGGTGTAACTTTTTTAGTCCCTTTTTAGTTTTCTAGTACTTCTGATAAGTCTACTGCTGATTTCCTTTATAAAGATTTCTAGTCTCATGCAGCTCTTATTGTGTATATATCCATATTGGAACAACAAGCGAAGTATGGTGATGCATTGGAGATACTCTCTGGGAAATTAGGATCACTCCTAATGATCGAAGTTGATAAGCTACGCATACAGGTATTTTCTGAAGCTTTGTATTAAAAGGATTATGTTAAAATACATTTAATCCTATGACACATGAAAGTATGTCTCAGCAATATTATGTCTTGGCAAGTATGAGTTATTCCTAAAAGGAGGAAATCTGGAATATTAAAGAGTTATCAATTAAAAATTGTGGAAGCAAATGAAAGCAATCTAAATACTGAGAAATTTAGAGAAAGAAGAAAAGAGAAAAATATGGTGAAGACTGATATTCTCAGCTTGATTATTCCCTCAAACTAATGGATATATATCATGGTTGTAAAAACCGGATTGGCCCGGCCAGTTCAACCGGAAAAACTGGGAACTGGCCCTTAGGCCGGATGGTTTTTACCCCCAAAACAGGGGGGGGAAACAACCCGGTTTTTCCGGATTTTTTTAATTTTTTGCCAAAAAAAAAAAATTAATTATTAAATTTGGTCAAATCTGGCTAATTTAACTGGTTCAACTAAAAAATTAACTCCAAAACTAGATGAGTTAACTATAAACTAATCAAATTAGTCAAAATAAATATGTTTTTAAACAATTAATCTACCCTTATTTATAAAATGATATGTTATCTTTATTCTTACTTTTTTCTACGAGGGATTGTTCACTCATTTTTACATTTTTTTCTTACTTCTTTTTTATATTACTTTTCTTTTACAATTTGAAAATTTTGGCTAATTGTATTTTCAAGTTATAAATTACCTTTACATTCAATAATTAATTAAATGTTTAGTTATACAAATATATGAAATATAATTTTTTTTGAAAATAAAAAAGAGAATATTAGACATGTTATATTATTATTCTTGTACTCTAAAAAAGATCTTCAATAACTTATTCTCTATTTTTATTATATGAGACATATTATGTTTTATTATATATGAGACATGTTATATTTTATGAAAATATTACGTAGGCCGGTTCGACCACGGTTCGACCTTAAACCTGTGACCTGCAGGCTTTCCCGGTTCATTGACCGGACCGGTTTTTACAACCTTGGTATATATACTAAATTGGAGGATACAAAATAGGAATAAAAATCATATACAAAATAGGAAGAAAAATATAAACACATATTTTTAGCCTAGAATTATGCACACATAATTTCAAATATCTCAATACTCCCCTCAAGCTGGAACATATATATCATATGCTCCTAGCTTGTTGCGTATATATTCAATCCGGGGTTTTCTTAGACCTTTAGTAAGAATGTTTGCCAATTGATCATTTGAATTCACAAAACTAGTGGCAATACAGCTAGATTCGATTTTCTGTCTGACAAAATGACAATCTATCTCAATGTGTTTTGTTCTTTCATGGAAGACCGGATTTGAAGCAATATGTAAGGCGCTTGATTTTCACAAATTAATTTCATTGGACCGAAATCCCCACACCTTAATTCTTGAAGTAACTGTTTTAACCAAACAAGTTCACAAGTAACTAAGACCATGGCTTGGTATTCTGCTTCGGTACTTGATCTTGCTACAACATCTTGTTTTTTACTCTTTCATGATATTAGATTTCCTCCAATCAAGACACAATATCCCGAAGTGGATCGTCTGTCTGAAGGAGAACCAGCCCAATCGGCATCTGAATACCCAATAATCTATGTATGTCCTCTGTCTTCATACAATATACCTTGTCCTGGAGATCCTTTGATATATCAAAGGATACGAATTACTGCATCCCAATGACAATCACAAGAGGCTTGAAGAAACTGACTGATCACACTTACTGCAAAGGAAATATTTGGGCGAGTTATGGTGAGATAATTGAGTTTTCCCACAAATCTTCGATACTATCCAGGATCTTTCAATTGCTCTCCCTGTTCTGGAACAAGTTTAACATTTGGGTCCATAAGAGTTTCCACAGGTTTGCAATCCAACATTCCTGTCTCTTCCAAAATATCTAAGGCATATTTTCGCTGTGAAATAGCAATACCTATATTTGATTGTGCCACTTCAATGCCCAAAAAATATTTCAATTTTTCCAAGTCTTTAGTCTGAAAGTGACTGCAGAGATATTACTTAAGTTGGATAATTCTTTCATGATCATCACCTGTTATAGTAATATCATCCACATATACCACTAGATAAATACATTTGCCATGAGTTGTGTGGCGATAAAATATAGAGTGATCTGCTTCGTTTTTATGCATCCCAAAGTCTTGAACAACAATGCTAAACCGTCCAAACCATGCCCTTGGAGATTGTTTCAAACCATAAAGAGATTTCCACAGTCGACAGACTAATCTAGACTCCCCTTGAGCAACAAAACCTGATGGTTGCTCTATATAAACTTCTTCTGTCAATTTTCCATGTAAGAAGGCATTTTTAATGTCCAGTTGGTGAATATTCCAATGGTGCATGGCAGCAAGAGAAATAAGAAGCCGAACAGAGGCAATCTTGGCAACTGGAGAGAAAGTATCCCTATAATCAAGACCAGAAACTTGAGTATATCCTTTGGCAACCAAATGAGTTTTTAAGCTGTCTATCTTGCCATTAGGACCAACTTTCACCGCATAAACCCAACGACAACCAACTACAGATTTTCCAAATGGTAAAGGAACTAGCTCCCAAGTATTATTAGCACGAAGAGCATCCATTTCCTCAACCATAGCCTGTTGCCAACCTGGATGTCCCTGTGCTTCACTAACACTTTTTGGGATAGGCACAGTAGATAAATTGGATACAAAGACATAGTATGAAGGAGATAGACGACGGTAACTCAAAAAATTTTAAATAAGATGGGGATTACGAGAAGAACAAATACCTTTTTTGATTGCAATAGGTGGAGTGGGTTCCTTGGTTTGGGACGTGACCGGTGTTAGAGAAGCTGGTGGTAGAGGAGATGAGTCACTTGGAATATTTATGTGATTTGTACCTACAACATGATCATCAAGAGTATGTATAGATCTTCTAGAGTAGACTTGTAATGGTTTAGGAGATGGTGATGGTGTGATCGAAATGAAAAAAATGGGAACTGGAAGAGTTTCTAGTATATCTTTTTGGTTTGTGGTTAGTGAAAAGTAAGGAGATGACTCGAAAAAGGTTACATTTGCAGAGATAAAATATTTGTTAGTTGTTAGATCATAGCATTTGTAACCTTTGTGTAGGCCAGAATATCCTAGGAACACACACTTAAGAGCTTCAGGATGAAGCTTATCCTTACCGGGAGTATGATTATGAACAAAACAAGTGCACTCAAATATGCGAGTAGAGAGAGGTTAAAATGGTTGTCTTGGGAATAAAATAGAATGAGGACTTTGATTTTGCAAAACTGATGAGGGCATTCGATTGATTAGATAACATGTAGTTAGGACAACATCTCCCAAAAAACGAAGTAGAACATGATGATGGATAAGCATAGTTCGGGTTGTTTCAATGAGGTGTCTATTCTTTCTTTTGGCTACGCCATTTTGTTGAGGGGTATATGCACAAGAAGATTGGTGAAGAATTCCCTGAGAAGCCATGAATTCTTGAAAAGGAAGAGATATATTCCCGTGCATTGTCGCTACGTAAAACTTTAATTGAAACTCCAAATTGATTCTGAATTTCAACACAAAAGTTTTGAAAAATAGCAAACAACTCAGATTTAGATTTTATTAAAAATAACCAAGTATAACGACAATAGTCATCAATGAAAATAACAAAGTACAGAAAATCCAAGTTTGTACTGACACAGCTTGGAACCCTTATATCAGAATGAACAATGTCAAACATAAAAGAAGCTCTATTATTTAATGGAAGACAGTTTTGAAACACTAGGAACCATTTGAAATTTGGAGAGACTAGGATGATCTAGGCGATTATGGAGAAGATCAACTAAAGGAGCAGAGGTAAAGGCGGTAGATGTTGCAGGACAAGTAAGATAGTATAATCCATTTGACTCATGCCCTTCGCCAATCATCTTCCTCGTACTCCGGTCTTACATAGAAACATAATGAGAATCAAAGATGACTCTATAGTTAAGTTGTTTGGAAAGTTTACTAATGAAAATTAAATTGTAGGGATATTCTGGTGCGTATAAGACAGAAACTAAAGGAATAGAAGAGACATGTTTACTTTCTCCTACTCCTTTAATCAATGTTTGAGATCCATTAGCCAAGGTAACTGTAGATGGAATAGATAGAGAGTGGAGAGTAGAGAAAATGTTTTTATTACTAGAGATATGATCAGAGGCACCAGAATCAAAGATCAAAGATCCATTGGATGAAGATTGTGTTAGGCAAGCAAAATAATTACCAAGTTGAGCAACAAAGACCACATAAGAAGATGACTGCTGTTTCGATGCTTGATACCTTAAATATTCATTATAATCATCAGCAGTCAATGTAACTGAATTAGACCCTTGAGTTTGTGTAGTTGGTAGAGGTAGGATCCCATCTCCTTGAATCATATGAGCAGCAGATCGACTAGACTGAGTATTTCTTGGTGGTCGACCATGAAGAGCCCAACAAGTGTCATGAGTGTGACCTACCTTATCGCTGTAAGTACAATGAACTTTGGAGCTTTTCCCTTTTCTATTATCTCCATGCTGGCTATGTTTCTGTATGGCTAGTACAGAGGACTCAGTTTCAGTCTTGGTTGAGGAGATACGAAGTAATCGAGCAAATACTTCCTCTAGAGTAGGAATGACTGGACTTGCAAGGATTTGATCTCGTACCGAAGCCAAATCTGCCCGAAGCCCTATCAAGGTTATCACCATAAAAAGTTTGTCTCGCTAGGCTTCCTGCTAAGTAATGCTTTCAAAAAAATGCATGAGAAAATTAAATTCATCTTACAACGTTTCAAATTGGCCAAGATAACAAGCCATATCCTAAAAGCTTTGTTGCAAATGGACAAAGTCAGATACAACTTTATAAATATGTTGAATATCATTAGTATACAGTGTCTTAGCCTTAGTCCAAACTTTGTAATATGTTTTGCAAGACTGAAAAAGGGTCAATAATTTTGGCTCCAAAGAATGCCACAATAAACTGCATAATTACGTGTCAATTTTAATCCATGTAGCCCTATTCTTTTCATCAATCTTAGTGGCATTTTTTTCTAAGTGATCACTATATCTTAGTCTCATAAACCACAATTCAACAGACGCGGCCCATGAAATATAATTATCATTGCCTTGTAGTTTGACAGTAGTGATGGCTGGAAAATTAGAAATAGATGAGGTAAAGGGTTTGAGAGCACCTGAAATGTCGGCCATTTGTTGAAGGAGCTGAAATACCGGATGCAACAGAGACTCTGCTTTAGAGGTCAGAAAATCGGATGAAGCTGGAATAGGAAAACGATGTCACCAACAGGAGCGGAAAGGGAGGATGACTCTTCTGATAAAAAGCGCGTCAGTAGTGGTGGTGAGGAGAGAAAGTGGGTGGATAGAAGTGGGTTTAGTGAACAATAGTGATGGGCAGAAACAATATAGAAGAAGAGAACTGGTGGAACCACTAGGGCTCTGTAACCATGAGAAATTTAGAGAAAGAAAAAAAGAGAAAATATGGTGAAAACTGAAATTCTCAGCTTGATTATTCCCTCAAGCTAACGAGTATATATACTAAATTGGAGGATACAAATAGGAATACAAATCATATACAAAATGGGAAGAAAAATATAAACACATTTTTTTAGCTTAGAATTATGCACACATAATTTCAAATATCTCAATAAATACAAAGCTTGATTTGAGTCAAGCTTTGTAATATTAAATTTATGATATTATTTGAGAAATTATGGTATAGCTAAGAATATAATATGAAAATATTAACTGAAGATGAATGTGTGTGGCATTTGTTAATTTGCTATTCATTTAGGTGGGGTGAAATGTATGGAAGATGCAAGTAGGATTCTTTTTGGATAACTTGCTCCTATTAGATTATGGGGTTATCATCATCATCATTATTTTGGGTAGGTTTGGATAGAAAAGGAAGGACCAGAGGGGTGTCAATATCATATATCAAAGTACATGGGTATTTCCACAATATCATTTTTAGATAGGGCTGATTGGCATAAAATTTCGTTATTGAAATACCCGATGATAACTAGCCCACCAGCCACACTGTACACAACTCAATGATATCACTTTTTATGCTATATAATAATAACATCCACCATATTTATCACTCTTATGAGAAGTTATAGCAAAAACAACTTCCAAAATTAGGGATGTTGATCCATTTTTTAGATTTACTTCCAATTTGGTTCCACCATTAATGATCTGAAATCAGTGGAAAGAATAAAGTGATAAGTGGCCCACTTTATGGCTGCTGTACTTTCCTATCAGAAACAGTTTCAAAGAGTTTTTTCATCAAAATAATTTAATAGAAAGGAGAAAGAACTCCAAAGAGAAAAGATTTTTTTGTCATCTCAAAATATTAACTAATGATGAAAATTGTTAAACAAAACAAATATTAATTTTATTTCATATATTTTACTCTGAGCTAAATGCCAACAACTTTAATAATGAAGTGTAATAATATCAATTATCAAGACATGCAAAATTGAATATTTTCAGTTAAAACTATCGAAAACAATTGGTTTTTTAAATTTGAAGAAACAGACTCGTCATGATGTTAATGGAAAATCCTTAAATACACTTCACTGGAAAAATAACTGTGCTAGTCTATTTTAAAATTTTTTTACTTGTTTGTTTTATTTGTACCATTAGATGTTCTTACTCTATGTGATCATGCATTGGTTGGTTTTATCTTTTCGATGGTACCATATATATCAATAAAAAGAAAACTATTGCATATCTTTGATTCTTTTTGCTGAGTATTACAATAAATTCTTGTTTTAAGTCGCCTTCCTGTGTCTTAGTCAATTGGATTCCTTGGAGCAGTTGTGAACACTAGTGCTTCTACATCTCAATCTATTGGTCTGAAATTATACATAAGGAAGAGAAAAATTTTGATGAAATTGCTGACAAGGATAGAAACCTTGTGGGTCTTATCTCTAATGAAAGGGGAGAGGGTGATGATGTTTCACTTGATCAGTACTATTAGTATGGTTTGAGCTTTGATATTGCGAGTGATTTATTTGTTTTTTTGTCCTACACTTTGCAGTTATATTTTGTGAATTCTTATGTGCACATGCCTTTTTTGAAAATCATCTGAAATTCTTAATAGCTTGAGGGTAGATATTCTTACAATAACCTTCCTGAAATGATGATATTAATGCTTTATCCCTCTTTCACAAAATTGAATTTAATAGTCCTTTGCTATTTTCAAAATTGAATTTGATTGTCCTTTGACATTTTTTTCTTTATAACATGGTCCTTCCATTAGGTTCTTTTAAGAAAATGTTGTTTGTCAGAGTGCTTTTCTCTGTCAATGCCTGAAACCTGATTTTTACTGCCCCTAGTACCTAAAACAGGGATGGGAAGAATTATCAATTTGTCTCCCAAACTTTCTTTGTGATGATAAATTAGCCTAAAATCAACTTTTGCGTCTAATCAGTATGAAATTTTACTTTTGCAGCCAATATCGTTTTCATCCTCGAAAACACTTCTTTCTTTTCATAACTCTTTTACCTTTGTTTTTGCATTACTTGTAAGTTTCCTGCAAAATTTCGTAGAAATAATATAAGTAAGAATGTTGAGGAAAAAGGAGATGGAAGAATGTGTTTTTGAGGGCAAAATACGTAATTTTGCTGCCTAAGTTAAATTTCATACTAATTAGGCCCGAAAGTTGATTGTGGGTCAATTGACCCTTCATCCATTTGTGATATTACTTACCTCTCTTGTCCCTCCCTATTTATCTTCTTCATTGCTCTCCTTTACTCAATACTCAACTTTTTAACTTTTTTTTATTCGTATTTTAGTCAACACCGTAGGATTTACTTGGTTTTGATATCTAGAAGGGGAAATTTAATAAATTCTATTTGTTTAGGCTCAAAAAGGCAGAATAAAAAATTTCATTTGTTTCTTGCAAGAATTGTTTCCGTAGCTTCTCTGCAACTAAAGCCATTTATTTGGTTATTATTACTAACATTAATTCTGAATTTCTATTTTGGATTTGAAAAATGGGGAAAGAGAGAAAAAAAGAAGAATGGGAGAGATTTGAATCTTCCTAATCATTAAAAGTTCAATTTTATTTGAATCTTCCCAATCATTAAAAATTCAATTTCTCTTTCAGCTTTGGTATATAATGTATTTTGATTTCTTTGGAACTTCTTTCCTGCTTTTCTATATTTTAGTCAACAGTCTTAGGATTTCACTTCAATTCGATATCTAGAAGGGGAAATTCAATATTTTCTATTTGTTTGGGCTCAAAATGGCATGACTGAAATTTCTTTTTTTTTTTCCTTGCAATAATAGTTTTTATAGTTTCTCTAGAACTAAAGTCATCTAATTTGTTTGTTAACTCTAACATTAATTCTGAATTTTTATAATGTTGTGGAATTTCTGTTTTGGATATCAAAAATGGGGAAAGAGAGTGAAGAGAAAGAACTGGAGAGGATTAAATCTTCCCGATCATTAAAAGTTCAATTTTGTTTCCATCTTTGGTGTATTTGATTTCTTAATAATTTCTTTCCTGTTGCTTTTTAGTTTCCTTATCAACTTGTACTATTTGACTATAAGTTGACAGGGTAGGCTGCTTGCAAAATCAGGTGACTATGCTGGTGGGGCCAACATATATCAGAAGATATTAGAATTATGGTATGTTCATAAATTTGCAATTTTATAACTCTAATTAACTCGATTATGAAGTTTTATTTATCGTCAATTGGAGGTTGCTCAAGAGCATGTAACTACTGGCAATGGCATGACATGTAACTTTGGCAATAACATGTAACTTACAGTTCCTCTGAATTTTTCCTTTCATGAAAGCATATGTGATCTTCTGCATGTAGTATGTAAGTGGCGGTGGCTGCATCATGCCATTGCCACTGAATAATTTGGTGTTACCGTGTTAGGATATTATCACTTGATTGCATTTGAGAGGGAGAAGGATCTTTTACTAAATCGTGTTACTAAATTATGTTGTTTTTCATTTTTTTCTTTAAATTTATAAATTCTATTTGTAAATGCACTCTGCACAGAATACTGTGGTGTTTTTGTTTTTATCTATCCTTTTGACACTTTCTAGCTTGCTAAGCAGAAGATTATCTCATTGTTTTTATGTTCCCCTCTCTCTATATTTAAATTAGGTTCACATTTGCGCAAGTTTTATTGGTAGTGATTTTCTCATACTTCAATTTTGTAATCCAGTAATTAGTCCCTATTTGTCTCCAGTTCTGTTGTTTTTTAATCAGTTTAAACTCTACATATTTCTAGCTGTTAATGCTTTCTCATTTATCCAGCAGCCCTGATGATTGGGAGTGCTTTCTGCATTATCTAGGCTGCTTGCTGGAGGATGATAGCAGCTGGAGTAATGAAGCTAATACTGATCCAATTCATCCCCCTAAATTTGTGGACTGCAAAGTCCCTTATTTGCCAGATGAAGTGGTGCATGTTTACAGATTTTGAATTTGATTGCCATTCTTGTTTTTGGTATTTAATACAATATTTTGACATGGATTTTGATTATGTAATTTGAGTATGCAGTTGGATTCTCGTTTATCAAGTGCATCAGCTTTTGTGCGAAAGTTACAGGCAGATGCTGATAATGGCTTTATTAGGTGTTCTTACTTGGCTATTCTTGAAATTGCAAGGAGGCGGCATTTTTATGGAAAGGCCAATGGTGTCGAGATGATGGAGGCTCTAATGCAATATTTTTGCAAGTGTGTTAAGCTATTTCTCTATTATTCATCAAGCCATTTTAAAAATAGTTGAATTGCATTATGCTTGTACACCATCTCTTATGAGTTGGCTGATTTTCTTTTTGGCTTTGAGTAATTATCTGTTTTAAAATTGTGAACCAATCAACTAACTGTCTATTTTTTCAGCTATTATGTTTTTCATACATGTGCTTCAAAAGCAATTACTAACCGTTCCTTTTTTTTTTTTTTTGAATTTTTGCTGTTGCTTTTATAAGAAAAAATACAGATAATAATACAGTTCATAGTGCAATATCATTTTAAAGGTTTGCATTTTTCTGAACACAGGTTTGGTCACCTAGCATGTTTCACTTCTGATGTTGAGGTGTTTCTTCAAGTCTTAGCTCCTGATAAAAGGATGGAGCTTGTTGAGAAATTTGTGGAAAGTTCCAAATCTGTCACACCAGTTTCTAAAGTGCTTGGAAATTCAATATCAATTTTTAGAATTAAACAGATGGGAGACATATACAAGCCCTCTATTGCTGGTATT
Organism: Balakata baccata; assembly: GCA_949630135.1. Classification (NCBI taxonomy): domain Eukaryota; kingdom Viridiplantae; phylum Streptophyta; class Magnoliopsida; order Malpighiales; family Euphorbiaceae; genus Balakata; species Balakata baccata. The sequence goes on from CATIWF010033312.1 coordinate 17,919, forward strand.
TTTTCTTAGACTTGCTTGCATGCTTATGGGCACCGGGATACCCAATGCATAATATCCTTTAAATTTCTCAAATAAGTCTCACCTATTAAAATCCTGATTTTGTGGTATTACATTTAATTTAAATACCAAATAAAGATGAAAGAATTATTTGACCAAACAAAAACATCTCATACGTTTTTTAAAATTTTTTAAATTAGGTGCTATATTGAGTTGGTTTGCGTTGCAATAAACCATCTTCTATTTTTCAATCTTCTATTCAGTTCTCTCTCTTGCGCTCTTTTTGTTTTTGTTTTTTTTTTCTCTTGTTAGAGGTTATTAATTGTGCAGTTAATGGTGGATGTAGTATCTCCTTTTATGCTTGTAAAATATTTTGAAGGTATAATCACATGGTTATCAAAACCGGACTGGCCTGGCCGGTTCATTGGGAACTGGGACTTAGGCTGGTCAGTTTTTGCAAAGGAAACCGGGTTCTTCATCCTGTTGAAAATGATGACAAAATTGTGAATATGACACCGCTGGGAGGTTTTGAGGAGTAATATTTTGCTCCTTTAACCACTTCACCACATTGCACCTTATGCTTCAATTGTAAAGTAAATAATATATATAAAATATATTAGATATAATATATATTTTTATAGTATTTACATTTTTTATATATTCATTTCTATTTTTTATTAGTAATGTATATTTCTAAAAATTTTAGTGTAAGTTATTTTATTAATATAATAAGTTATTTTAATTTAAAATAAATTATATACTTAAGTAACTATATTTTTTTGTTAAAAAGTTTAGATATTTGTAATATTAGTCATATATATATATACATAATGGTATTTCTTGCTATTATAATATGAGCAATATATATTATAAAAAATATTTATTTTAATTATCCATAAAATTGTTCACATTATTTAAGAGTCATATACATTCAATAAAGTTAAATTTCAATATTTGTATTTTCAATATGCAATATTACAAAAATTTTACACATTATTTTTTAAAACTATTTTGATTCCTATAAAAGATATTATTTAAATTGACAAAAATGATACATTAATCACTTTCTATTAGTTTTTTGCACTAGAAATGACTTCCAACAACTTATTCTCTATTTTTAATATGTATGAGACAAATTATGTTTTATTATACATGAGATATGTTATATTTTATGAAAATCTCATATAGACCGGCTCGACCCCGGTTCAACCTCAGTTTATCCTTAAACCCATGACCGCTACCTTTCCCGGTTCATTGGTTAGGCCAGTTGTTACAACCTTGTATAATCATATTAACATCTAAATTTTTTTGACACTAATCCAGTTTTCTTATGTAGAACTTGGGGGTTCTGCTAGACAAATGATGGAGATGTATTGGAAAAGTCTTCCGCTTTCAAAGGATCTTGATCCGCAAGAGAGCATGCATGGAGAAGAGTTGCTGTCTATGGCATGCAATGCGTTGGTTCAGGTACCCTATTTCAAGTGTCTGTGAAGGTTTAAGTCTGCTATTGATTGTTAGCAGTTTGCATTTTGAGAACATTATATGTAAATAAATGATCAAAATGAAGATTTTGCAGAGAGGCAAAACCAATAAATTTGGACTCTTTATTTTTTGTTTTTTCACATTGTGGCCCTTGTACTCTTATTTCTATCATTTGAGACCCTGTACTATAAATTTATAATAAGTGAGTTCTTTTTTGACAGTTTATTGAAAATCAGACCAAGGCCATTAGTCTATTAGTATGGAATTACCTTTTTGTCCAACATGAATTGAAGGGTGTAATTTACCGGTTGTTAGTTGGATTGCAAACTTCGATCACACCCTTCAATTCGTTTCACATTCAATCCAAACTGGACAAAAAAAAGTAGAACTTCATATTTGTAGACTAACAGCGTTATTTTAATTTTCAGAAAACTACCAAAAAAACCAAAAAAAAAAAAAAACTCATTTACTAATAAAATAATATAGTACAAGGGCTCAAATAATTGAAATAAAAATACAGGGGTCACTTGGCCAAAAGTTGAAAAGTACAGGGGCCAAATTATTGGTTTTGCCTTTGCAGAAATAATCTCTTTATCCTTAAAATATTTATTAATTGAATTAATCATCACTGAAACCAGATTGTAGGCACTGAGGATCTAGTTTTGGGTGATTAACTGGAAAATCAAAGTGAATTGAGTAGGCCCTGTTTTAGGGATTTTCTTCCTCCTTTACCTATTTTCTCTAAATTACAGTCCCACTGACTCCTATATGATAACATGTTTAAATAAACTAAATAGAAGTAACAACTGTCTTAACATGTGTGGGTGTTCTGATCAGCTGATAGTTGTCTCAACCCCCAGCAACTTAAGGTGTTTGGTAAAGTGAAGAAATTGACAGCTGCTAATTTATAAAGACAAATTTTGGAGCTTTTTTTTCATTAGTTGATAGGTGCTTTAATTTTATTTTATCATTTAGACTGTTATCCTTTTAAGTTTTCTAAACTACACTATTACATAATAACTCTTTCTCCAAATTATTTTTTTACATCAATAAATTATTCATAACAATAAAGAATAAAAGATAAATTTCAAAATATTAAAAATAATAATTAAACTAATAAAAATATTTTTTTCTATAAGATAAAAAATATGCTTATGTGCATAAAAGAAATTAGTTTTTTATGAATTTATATTTTTAATTTTTTGTATATGTTTTGTTATACATCAAGGAAAAATAACATATAAAAATATATTTTTGAATAAATTTTACTTGTAATCACAAGTTAACACATGATTACATGAACATCAACTATTTTTACCAAACACTTAACCTTTTTACACAATAAGCTATCAGGCATATGCTACCCATTATAAGCAACCACTACAAACTATCTTAAATTGCTAAACCAAATGGGCCCTAAAAATAATAAAGTAACAGCTTCTTGAGGTAATTGCTGTCCTGCTATTGAATTAGAGTTTACATTGTTTCTGGAATTTATTTTATGATTTGTTTACATTTTCCATAGTCAAAGAGCTATTGTATTGCTATATTTAAGAAATATACATATATTTTACCTTTAATTATTTATTCCTTTTTTTTTTTGTTAGTTATTCTGGCAGACAAGACATCTTGGATACATTGTAGAGGCAATTCTGGTTTTAGAGTTCGGTTTGACAGTACGAAGGTAATGAAAATTTTTCTTTTGCTATTGTTAAAATGATAGCAGAATATCTACCTTACATAAATAAAGTTCTAAGCTTTTTGATGGTGCAGTTCTCATAGGAGATGCTTTTATTTAATTTCTTTTTTTTAATTTTGATGCCTTTGAAATTAACTTCCCATGAAAATTTGAGAAAGACACAACCAGTCTTTTGCAGTTGTTTGTTGGATAAAAAGATGTGGAATGCATGATTCATACTTTCTGGCCAGAACTATTGCTTTTCTTTGGACATCTTTTTGGAACAAATGATATACTGGAACTGGGTTCAATTGATTTTGTAATATAATTCTCACGTTTGGAATAACTTCCAATCGAAACAATTCAATTGATTCTACTACATGGAATAATTGAAAATTCAATCAACTATGTTTAGTTTTCTGTGCTGTCCCCATTCAATAATTAAGACAATTGGCTTTATGCTGGTTATGGATTTTTCCAAGAGTGGCCCCTTACCACTACTAAACAAAATAAAATGAAGTGATACTTGTGTTCAGTTTATGTGATTTAATAAAATTTAATCAAACTCGATTAATTTTATTATAATGTGTTTGGGATAACCTTTAAGAGGACTCAAATTCTGTTGTTTGGAATAAATGAAAAGTGAATGAAATTTGTGTTATTTCCTATATTATCATTATTTGATAATAAAACAGTTGATTTTGATTTTTCATGATGGGACTCTAGTACTACTAAGCAAAATGAAACAAGTTATTGCAAAGCACTTCAATTTTGGTCTGATCTCAAATAATTGCAGAATGCCAATTTTTTGTTCCTCCAGAGAATTTTACCATTTTATTGGTTTTCAAACTAGAATATGTGATAATAGAATCAAATTGAAGAGCTTGTTAAAGCTTTTCAAAGTAGATTATATTTTGGGTCTAACTTGTCTGCATTCTCATATTTGGCAGATATGTATGGCAATACAAGATCTTATTGCTGCATCTGTATTCACACCTGGGAGCCCTTTCCTTAGCTTATGAATGGTAAAATGCATAGATTAACAATGCGTTGTTAATTAATAACGAACAAATTACACAAAACCCCCCTGAGGTTTTAAATTTGACAGGCAGAAACAAGCTTTTAAAAAACTAACAGTGCGCCCTCCTGTTATTTGATAAAAATGTCGTTTGAGATAACAATTAGAAAGACTGAGATTTGAATACATTGGCTACTTTGCAGTTACAATCGTTGGTAATAAGTAGAAAATTTAAACTCTTATAAAAGGACATTAGGTTGTAAATAAAACCCTAGAGAATTCATATAAAAAATCTCAAACATTAAAAAAAAAATAATCATATGGTTAGTGTACCGCAGTGTTTGATATTCATAAAGTACCTAATGAATGGACGTTATATCAAACGACAGAGGGTACATTGTTAATTTTTTAAAAGTTTGTTTTTAGTTATTTTGTTAATACCTCAGGGGTTTTTTGTGTAATTTGTTCATTAATAAAATAATGCCTACAGTAGGCTGCCTCACGCTTATTAGCTCTTTCAATTTAGCCGTTCAATTTCAGCTTGGATTTAAAGCAGCTCTTTGAATCTGTCTTCTGTTTAGGTATAAATCTCTGGATGTGAAGAATATATTGATGGAAACTGTTTCACACCACATTTTCCCCTATATGTTACTATCTCCTCTCTGGGTTGATTTGAGTAATCTGCTAAAAGATTATCTCAGGTTTATGGATGACCACTTAAGGGAATCTGCAGACCTTACATTTCTTGCATACCGTCACAGGAATTACTCAAAGGTATGTCAAAGTATCTCTGCCTACTGTTTGTGATGTGTGCAAGTGGGAGTTTGATTAGCTTGAAGTTGCTGCAAATGACTTTCATGGCATGTCCTTTAATGAACTAAATACAGTATGTATAACCATCTAATGATGTAATTTTTCATTTACTAGTTTTGGATGGTCACCATCTTCATTTGTTGACCACCAAAATAGTTTGTGTATTTCGAACTCTTTCTTTGTGAATGATTGTGTATTGAATGTATTATTTTGCTTGTCACTGCATATCAAGGAAATTGTGGTATATTATATGCCAGGTAATCGAGTTTGTTCAATTTAAAGAAAGACTGCAGCGATCTAATCAGTATTTAGTTGCGAGGATTGAAACATCAATTCTTCAGCTAAAGCAGAAAGCTGATAACATTGAAGAAGAAGAGGTGTTTATCTTTCTACCACTACTTTTTTTATTTTTTTGGCAATAAATGCTTGTATGCTTTTGTATAATATGATTGATATCGATACATTGTCTTTTAGGGTATTCTTGAAGGCTTGAATTATGGGATTCACTTTGTTGAGCTTTCTAATGAGATCAGATCCAAAAATTTGAACTTCAATGAAGACTTTCAATCACGGCCTTGGTGGACGCCAACTCCAGAAAAAAATTACCTTTTGGGTGAGCATTAGATGCACCTTTTTTTAACTTCTGTTTAAATGCAACTCTTTGGTGGTGGAAAGTTATTGACACAGTATGTTGTGGTATGTGTATGTTAACAACATGGGGACACTGCGGCATGATATTTCTATGGGAATGACATGGGGATAAAAAACTACCTATTTGACTGTTATTTAATAGCAACTGTGTGGTTCAATTGTTTGTATCTTCTTTGGCCTAGTTGATAGCTAGTAACTGAGGACAGGAGATTTTTTTTTATGCGCATAATATTCTAATATTATCTTTTCCATGAATATATATATTTATATAGTAGAAACTAGACAGCATTAATTAGTAAAAGTATAATTAGCTTTTTATATATGTTTGTACCCAGTTTTCCTATAAATATCAAAGACACATAATAAATAACCACTATTAATAATATTTTTTTATTGTTTTACATATATTTTAATTAAATCATGAAACATATCTACTTAAAGAAGATAAATTTGTCATTAATAAATTTTATTGAGATCTATTTTCTCCAAATATTTGAAAAAAAAGGTAGAATAGTTGCCAGTTGTTAGAGATAAGTTTCAAGATGAGTGTCTAAAATCAATATTTTTCTGCTTTTCTGAAAATCTCTAATTTGTCATCCCAAGTGCAATGACATAAATGTTGGACTTAAATAGAACTCATCATATATTAACTTATGATCAATTTCTATAATTTGTCACAATTTCAGCAGTATTGGTGGATGGGGCTGCTCTTGAATTATCTTCAACTTTATTAATGGTGTTTCTTTATTCCAGGTCCCTTTGAGGGAATCTCTTATTGTCCCAAGGAGAACTTGGTATGGAATGCTTCTCCATTGATATATTCATCATATAACACAGTTTGGCATTAAAAAGAACTTCTGTTTAATAGGCATTTATTTTTTTTTTCCCCCTTTTTTGATGTATTTACCATAACAAACTATAGATGAAAGAAAGGGAAGAGAATGTGCGGAATGTCATTGAACGGAAATCCCTTCTCCCTCGGATGATCTATCTATCTATTCAAAGTGCTTCAGTATCACTAAAGGAGAATTCTGAAGTCAATGGGTCTATGTCTGAGCCTAAAATTTCCCCAGAGTTGAAATTTTTGCTTGAGCGATATGCAAAGATGTTAGGATCTTCTTTAGCTGATGCAATAGAAATGATTCAGGGAGTTTCTACTGGTGTAAAATCTTCTGAGGTATAAATCAACCTGTCCCTCTTACTCCTTGCATATTTTCATGGTAACTTGTTCTTTATTCATGCTACATTTTCCTGTAAATAAGGATATGGTGATTGATAAGATTGCTAATTGCATGATAATGCTTCCATAATTAATCATGTACTTGCAAACAAATGAAATTGGTGTGGGGGTAGCACTGTTTGTATATGGAAGTATTTCCAAATTTGACTAGTGTGGTTCTCTTTGTTTATATGGTGCCATATCGATTTGAAATTGGAGGTGTTTTTAATCTTGGAAACTTTTGAGGTCCTTTTCAACTTCATAATTATTGCTTAAATTTACTAATGTAGGCACCTGGCTCACCTCAAACCAATTGCATGCTTTACTGCCTGAATCCTGCGACCAGATTTTTCATTGTGCAGATTCATTCCTTTATCCCATGACTTGGGTTTTTAATTAATTGTAGCTTAGACAGATACTTGTACCTGGTAGGCTGGTACACAATCTAGTGCTTGGGAAAAGTTGTTTAGATATTTCATTTAATTTATGCATTGCACGGGAGTGATATGTATACTCTATTGTGCTACTTGGAGTGCCGATAGTATACTGGCTTTCTGATAGGAAATTGCTACTTCCACTATTTTAACAATTAAACAGTTGGGTCATCTTTGTATGAATTAATGCTTGCACTTTATGCAGGCTTTCGGTTCAGACATGATTGACTGGCTTAACTTTGCTGTGTTTCTGAATGCCTGGAGCTTTAATACGCATGAGCTCTCAAATTTGGGCGGACAGCAGAGTGGGCATGGCATTTGGCATAGTGTGGATACTTTGCTGCAGAAGTGTATTGCTAAGAAGGCCAGATCCATGGAGTCTCTTATTTGCTCACCAAGTGGTGATCTCCCAAAATTGGTGCAATTGGTTACAGAGCCATTGGCATGGCATGGCCTTGTACTCCAATCTTGTGTCCGATCATTGGTCCCATCTGGAAAAAAGAAGAAGAAAGGTGTGTCAACGGAGCATTCTACATCTTTACTATCTTGTACAATTCAGGATTCAATTGATTCTTCCTGTGGCATAGTTGAAGAGGTTGCAAAGTCTATAAGAGAACAAATTAATAAACCAGATGATGAAATTTTAGATATCATACTCTCCTCCCTTGATAAAAATGGAAAAGAAGGGCCTGGGCAGGTTTTCCAGATTCTGGAAAGTTTCACCACCTCTGTTGATGAGGTTGAACTTGGTGGTCGGATCTCCCAAGCAGTAAAGTCCTGGAGTCCTGTTGATGTTGCAAGGAAGATAGTGACCGGTAGTTCTACAGTATTGTCCAAGTTTCTACATATTTGTGAATCAAGAATTAAGTTATTGCAGGCACTGAAGCAGCAAATATCTCAAGTCTAAAAAGTAAACTGGTGGTGAAACCAAAGGTTCTTTATGTATTGGCCTGAAATGTGGGCACTACGCTTCTTGGGGAGTTTCATTTCGCCAGGAAATAGAGTGAAGATTTTATTCCCAGCCTTTTTATCCTTTCTTTTTTTTTTTCTCGAAACTAATTTTTATCTGGAGATTTCTGTGCCAGTTGCGCGAGTTCCTAGTGGCTCGTGGTTAACCAATGGCTCTTTGGTGGTTTATGAAAACTGTATGTGCTGTATTATTTATTTATTTGTTTATTTTTGGCTTGAAATAGTGTTAAACATAAGTAGTTGCTCTTTCAAAACTTTGGAATATTCTTTGAATTTTCATGTTTGTTTAATTGATTTTTGTGGCAATGTAACATATGTTCTAATGGAACCATATGTTATGAGGATTCTTGTTTTATTCTTCCCTTTTTTGTATTTTCTTTTTAAATATTTTTATTGAAATATGGAAGTAAATTAGCACCATTATTACAATTAATTAACTGAGATTTTTCATTGGTTACAGTTATAACTAAGAAAAATTACTAGTTTGGTATAATACACTACTTTTTGATATTTGAAAAATATACGATTTGCCTCTTACAGTTTCATAAAGTGTACGAGTATTTCTTTGAGATTTGAAAAAGAATATAATAATACTAATTAAAAAAATATTTTTTTGCTCCAGAGATATTAGTTCAGTAAATCAAATTTGTATAAAGTACTAGGTGTAATATATCAAAATTTTAGGAAATAAATAATATAATTTTTAAATATTTGAGATGTACCAATATATTATGTCAAATTAAAAATGATAAATATATTTTTCAAACTTTAAGAGATATTAGTATATTATGTCAAATTATAATAAATATATTATATTTTTCCTATTATAATCCTTAGTATTATTAGTATTAAATAGAACGTCAAATGTTGTAATACTAAGTGTTCATAAAAAAAAAAATTCATTGAAATGGTCATTAAAAGATTTATATAGGAAAAAGTTTAAAAAATCTATTTGTGGATATGCTTTTGTAATTTTAAGGTTCAGTGACTTGTATCGTTACTAAATTTAAATATTTTTTTTTGTCATAATAATGTTAGAAAATGCCCAAGTGGTGGATTTGATGTGTAAAATTTTTACAATTTTAAGTATATCTAGTTGATGCCTAATTTGTTACACATCAACTCCAATTCAGCATTTTTAATATTATTGTAATAAAAAAAATTTAATTCTACTAATGTTTTTTAACCAGAAGATCCATTTTAACCTGAAAAAAATATCTTCTTGAAATTATATGTATGTTTTTTAAAATTTTCATTTTTTCATATATATACTCTTTGAATAAAGAAATGGTCCTTATTTGTTATTTTAATTTAGCACCACTTAAGGCATTATTATTTTTTAAACATTAGTCAGGCTACCTAATCCGGTATGTATTTAAAGTATCATGAATGACGTTCAAGTTCCATAGAAATTTCTTAGAGAGGGTAGGAGAAGTGGTTTAAATATATTACTTAAAATTTTCCAAAGTTTTGAATATAGAAAACTAATTAATAGACTGTTACCTGCTCACGTTTCAATATTAACACTTAAAATTTTTTGTTGGACACTACTAACAAATCATAAAATCCTCCACTAAACAAATAACTGTTCTGTTTTTGGAAATTTTTTTTAAAAGAATACCTAACATTTTATCGATACCTATATTATTATTATTATTATTATTATTATTATTATTATTTGTCAATTGTATATCTAATATTTAAATTTTTTTCAACTGAAAATATCAGTTCATTTTACCTTTCAAAATTTAAGGGATAAAAATTTTAAAATTTTAGTGAAAGATTGTTCTTAAAAAAAATCTATAGCTAAGAATTTTTATACTATAAAATAATTAATAGATTTTCTCTTTTAACTCTTCAAACGTATGTCATTTGCTTACTGTAGCCTTAATATATATTTTAATTTATATATATTTTTATTCATATATTGTCTAATTTTCAAAATTATTAAAATTCCTATATTATTTTGTTCATAAATTCATATTTTTTTAAAAAAAATTCAATTCACTAATAATACAACAAAGTTTTGTAATTTAAAAAAAATGATGATTTTTTTTAACTTATATTTTACCGAGTTTGAGTTAAAGAATAAAATTTGCTAATTTTTTCAAATTTCTTAATTTTTAACGACAAATTTCCTTGGAAAATCTGTAACAAGTTTTTAAATTGTTAATTATCAGATTTTTGATAGAAAAATGGATGAAGATATTTAATGGAAAGAATTTCAAATGTTAAATATACAATTGACACAAAAAAAAAGTGATAGATACCCAATTGAAAACAAGGTGAAACATTAGGTGTTTTTTTTAACTTTACCCTTTATTTTTTCAAATCTTATAAAAATAGGCATTTTTTTATTACTCTTATAAATTATAGTCCTTTTTTTTTGTGTCAAAAAATTATAGTCCATTTTCCCTTTTATGAGTATAATTAAAATTTTAATTTACTCTTAATTATTTGAATTTATTTTCAACAGTTATAAATAATATAGGAATAAATAAGAAAAATGTACATTAAAGTTATGTTCCAATCATATCATCAAAATTTTTGTAATTTGTGGTCTATTTTTATGGGATAAATGCAATTGGTTAATTTTTTTTTTTTGAAAAGTTAAAAGTGTCTTATAATGACAAATATAAGCAGTTTTATTTCAATCACTTTAAATTTTATTGGACAATTCTGAACCCATGCTTTTAAAGAACTAAAAATCAAAATTTTAACTTGGATAAAAAAGAGAAATTGAAAGCTCAAATATATTCTTATATGTAGTTTACCAATTTTAGAAATTTTAAAATTATTCAGACCATTTGAATAAAACTAAAATAATTTTATGATTATTATAAAATTTCCAAAATAAGAAATTAATCTGAATCTTTCTTAAAAAAAAATCAATTTGAATTCGGTTGAAAATCTAATAACTTTCAAATAGACCAATTTAAATTCAAAAAATAATTTATATTTAATTTTTTTCGTAATATAAGATTATTTTAAATTATTGTGCCCTTAAAGTTATTTTTTGGATATGTCCCGTTTGTGCATTTTATTATGGTAATAGACTAGGGAATTTTATTTTATTTTTTCAATCAGACGGTAGAATTTCTTATCATAACATTAACTTGTCTTGGAATTGTTCTCCCTTTGCAGCGGGAAAAAAAAAAAAAAAAACTATCATAACAATTGACTGAAAAATAAATATTTACTTTTTTTTTTTTGTTAATTTTCTTTGTAAGGATTAACATGGTCAAGCCATCGACTTTAGGGTTGTCTTTGTTTTTGACAATAATCAAAGCCTTAATATATCTCTAGAATTTTATATTTGGTATAGAAAAATTTAATTTTTACATTTCAACTTTTTTTTTCCAATAGGAAAAATTATATAAATATCTAAATTTTGCTTATTTTTAATTACTATTAATTAAATAATACTGATACAAAGTAAGAGTAATTGAGAGAAAAAAGCGGCAGCTATATCAAAAAATGTTTCAAAATAATAAAATAAATATATATTAGTAGTAGTCTATATTTGTTTGAGATTGATGTTGAGTATTCAAAACAAAAAAAAAATACAAATTTTTTTTCGAAAAATATTTTTTCAAAACTCAATCTCGCCATAATTAGGTGAATGAAGTGTCAGGTTCGAATTTTCAGTCTACTTGTACTAAAAAATGAAATATAACTTGCGGAGAAAGTGCACATCATCATTTCTACTTACTATACTTGCCTAAACCAAAAATTCAAACTCACCCTATTTTTAATTATATTTTGATATGATGTGAAATCAGGGCGTTGAACTTGAAATTAAGCATTTGATATTCTGATCTATTTACTGATTGGTACATGTGGTTTGACAAGCACCAAAATGGTTGAGCTAACCAATTAATCCTGAAGTTTATTTAACTAATCTATAAACATGAAAAGCACATCAATGTGATTTGCTATTTTGCATGAGCTTCTGTTGTGCTTTTTTTATATATATATATATTTTTTTATTATAGTCATTTATTAATTTTCTATAAATGTCCCATTTAATATTCCCTGTTATCAATAAATATAAGTAGTCATTTCTCAATTTGTAATAATGCACCTAGTTAATATAGAAATATTTTAGATAAAATGTAAAATTTAACAATCTTAAGTCTATTTCTTAAGGCCGGCTTGTTAAAAAAAATATGAAATTTCACTTTTGTATCAAAAATAATTTGTACTTACAATTTTTTTTTTCAATTAAATGAATGAATTTTTAACATTTTATCAATTTAGATACCAATTAAGTAGAAATAATTGTTGATGTTGAACTTTCTAACAAACATATTTTCTTTGTTGACTAAGTAGCTAACTCATTAATGTTTCAAAGACAAAACAAAATTTTTTCATTTTTATACTAAAAGAACATAGTAAAGAGAGCACCTAAACAACTTTTTTTTAGGTATGACTGGTTGCTAGGTGTAATACTCATGATTTATTGCCTAGAAGTTAATGTGATATACGGGGACAGTTTGGAAATTTAAGAGAAAAGAGTTAAGAAAGAAGTTAAATATATTAAAAAGAAATTAGTTTGGGTTAAAGTGGAATTATTAGAAAGTTAAATAGTTAAAAGAAAAAGAATAATAATTAATTAAAAAGAATTTAAGTATATTATATTATATTACTAAAAAAAAGAATGGAAAGGAAATCATAAATTACTCAACACGCTTAGGATGTTGGATGAACACGAGCTCGAGTTATTTTTGTTATGGAGGTGCTCTAAAAATAATCACTTTTAACACTTATTGTACAAATTCATTTCATATGAATAGAATACAATTTCATTTATTAATATTCATTTATATTATGAATTGATCAGATATTAAATTAATTAATAAAATGCATAATGTAAACATAACATGAAAAAAATCATGATGAGATCATAATATTGAAACTCTTATCATGTGCAATTATGATTATATCTAAAATGTCCCTAATTATAGGATTAACAAGGTTGGACATTGTTGATTCAGATAGACTAGCAAATGTTATACTCTTTGATTGGATCAAGCAGTAGATCTTATAATATGTAGACATGAATTGTCTAGAGTTAATATGTGGATGCTTGCTAGAGTAGTCAAGTTCATTGGATGATTTTCTATGAGACCATCACATGGATCTTCTATTCTATGTCAGTGATAGTCTCATCATAGCAATCGTGCAAGTATTCTTAGACTTGAGGTGTTCAAAGTTATCATGGATACTGATTCTGTACTTTGATTCCATTCCTTATTGCTTCATGAGAGGTCACTCATAGGGTGATGATTGGGTACAGTTTGAGGTATTTGAAGATAGTTGAGTAGCCAACAAAGGATTTACCACTCTTAATAGAAGGAGAGTATACACATGACCTCTTGTCGAGATTATTACTCGGGAATCTCTGGCTAGAGTGGAATATCATGAATATAGTCTTCACTAATATATCTATAAAAATAATGAGTCTCAAAGACAAGATCTAACATCATATGAACTAGATGTGTCGTAGTCAGTCTAGTAAGAGCTGACACAGAATCCACGCTCTGAACTGAGTGAGGTATAAGAAAGTGAAAAGACGAATTGTATGGATATTGTATATGGAAAGGTTCATAATGAAACTACTGACTTTTCGGTCAATTGGGGGTCATGATGTATAACTAGATATTGCTCATGACTTGCTCAAGATCAAGTGTTGATCTGAGTGGCCAACATAACTGGAAACCTAATGCATTACAGGCATTGACGGTGTACAGAAGAAGTAAAATGAGCTTTTGGATTGGATCCAAAATAGAGAAAGAAAGCCTAGTCCAGACATCACCATTCTTGAGTGAGACGAATGTTTTTCTTGTTACGAGTGAGAAAGTCTAGCTCGTTTTCGAGATTGGCTACTGGATCTATATCCTGATCGGAACATGTGATGTCACAATTGGGAACCACCTGATTTTGGGTATATCCCAACCGAGAAAGATGTTTTCCAACTGGGACTGATGTCAGAAAAGAAAATATAATCTGATTAGGATTTTTTGAATGAGGGTTTCAAGGACTATAAATAGTCCTTTTTTAGACCTTAGGATGTGATGTAGACACAGAGAACAAAAGCAGTTCGTTCTCCCGTTCCCTCCTTGCACCTTCTCTTGCTAGCACAAGAGATTGTACAAAAGTTATAGCCTTAGGGTTTTCTTTTTCATATCCTTCGCATGGACTTCCATTAGAAGTGATCCAAGTAAGGGTTATTGTAGTTTGTGACAATTTGGCAAGGCGAACTGAAGAACAAGAGCTCTGATTGTAAGATAATCTTCTTCAAACCTTGTTTTGGTTAATCATTCATAGCTACATAAGGCAATTTTTATTGGGTTTGTAAAAATTTTAATTTTTGCTGCGTTGTATATATGATATGCATGATTACAAATTCCAACAATGGTATTAGAGCTACCCTATGATTGTTATGTTTGACTTTAATTTGAAGAAACAATGAGATTGCATGAAAATTGAATTTTAGGGTCTTAATTTTAATGAGATTAAAATTGGCCAATTTTTGTATTTATTGTCATTAATCTATTCATGTGATGATTTAGGATTAATGGATGTGAATTCTTGATACAAATTTGATTTGTATGGTTAAATGAATGAAATTGTATTTTAATTGCCAAATTAGGATTTTAAATGGTTTAAAATGATTAATTCTTTAATTCCAAGATATGTTCTATAATGGTTGCTTATTTGATAAACAAATGAGCTTGGAAACATGCTGGGAACATTGGTTTTGGACAAATTGAACGACATTTTGAAAGAGTTTCATAATTTCTAGAAAACGCAGAAGTTCTGATCGGAAAAGGTTTCAGACTGGGACATTGTCCAATTCCAGTTTTATGTTTTAATTTGTAATTTTTTAGTTCTAGCACCTTTAATTCATAAAATATGATTTTGTGAATTGATTTTGATGTTTTCAAAATATGTTAGTTTGTTAATTTAATTTCTTTTGGTTCCATTTAATTCTAGAAATTGATTGATTTAGTTTGGGTATTTTGAGGTTGGTTCGCTACTCTGAGATTGTACTTCAGATTGGCTTGAGTCTATCATTGAAATATCATCATCAATTTGGATTATCCTGTAATTATATGTCATTCATAATCTAATCCTCAGGGATCTCGAAACATATAAGTTAAAACTTCAAACTTAGGGCTCAACATGCTCAATATGCCCAACCTTGCAATTTATTGAAAACTAATCCATAAAGAATTAATCCAATTAAATTTTTATTATAGTCTAATCTACCCAAAATGTCATGGGAAAATTAAATAAAATGCATAGTGTAATATAACTGATTCTGTTCCAGTTGGCTCTGAAAGGCTCAGGCTTCTCTTCAGTTGACTTTCTCTATGGCTCCAACACCTGCGTGTAGGAAAACCCACACTCTAAGCTTTTACAAGCTTAGTGGTACATATATGCATAATAATTTTATCATGCAATCACATAAGCATACATGGCATGCTTTGTTTCATATTCTGATGTTGTATATCTATTTCCATAAAGTAACAATCATTGTAAACATGCTAGTCATAATTATAACTAACCATAAATCAAATTTGAGCAAGTTGAACATAGAAAACATTATACATTTTATAGCACATGTTACATATGACTACTTGTCATGTAATATTTCATAAGTTTGTATAGCATGCCCTTTTTCCTTTGTGCCTAATTAATATTAACTATATCACCAAATAATAGAGTCACAAAACAATTCATAGCCATTGTCATGTGCAATCATTTCCATTTCATTTACTCATTAATTAGTTGATAGCCCATTTACTCAATATCTAGACTATCTGGATAACGAGTTATGAATAGGAGCACTCCCAAAGCTTAGGCCACCCTATTCACCTGTTTGAATATATGTATAATTGTGTCTAAGCTTGCAGTCAAGGGCACTCCTAGAGCTTAAGCTACATTGACAGGATAATTTATAAAGTTGCTAGCATTGAGGACAAGAGCGCTCCTCAAGCTTAAGCAACCTTGCCCAATAAATAGGAGTCATGTATTAAATCTTACGGTACCGTCAAAGTTCTTGAATGATATGTCATCTATTCTAAGTTTAGTCCATAAAAAGAGGAATGGGCAATTATACATTTTCATATTCCTTTTAGCACAGTAGTCCATAGCTTTGTCTCATTTCATATTTACATGTCATATGCCATAATGTCTCATTTTCATGTATTTCGTGTACAATTATTCATAGAAGCATGTGCACAACCTAATCATGGCAAAATATCAAGAATGTCAAAGCTCTCATATTATCGAACATTCAAGTATTTAATCACATACAATTCATAGCACATGCAAGGCTCTAAAGCTAACCAATGTTAGCCACACCTATCAACACTCACAAGCTTATTGGCATAATACATACTAGTTATCCAACAAAATCAAAACATGGCAAATTTTTGGTATAATCCACAATCTTTCCTTAATAAGTGATTATCACAAGAGAAGAAATCACCTTGTTTATAAACCATAGCCAAATACTCATGGTGCCATCAATATGTCAATTTCCATAAACAATGCCATGCCATTATCAAGCTTTAACCGCACATAGTCATTATAGTATAAATTCCAAAATCATGTCATATTTGAACCTCATGTCAATTAATCAACTTCAAACCTTGAGATAAAATCTAACAATATGCTATAATAAAATAATTCACCATTATGCTATAATTTAACGTCTCAAGCTATATATTCTCCATAATCATGTTAATTCATTCCATAGGCACGCCAACAATAATTATAACAATTATACCATTAACTTTGTATAGATAAATGTCAAGTAGCATGCCAAACAAAATTTCTAGTAAAAATACAATTTATTCAAGCCTACCACAATCAAGCAATATGTAAAAAATTGAATTAAAATGCATATATGTACAAACATGTGTTTATAGCCTCAAAAATACGCGTCCTAGGTACCTCACTCAGCTTAGGGGATATCACCCTCATCTATAGCATCTCCTAAAATGACAAAGATGCATACAAAACGTAAATGGTAGGTTAAGAATGTTTAATAAACTTAAACCCATAAACTCCTTACTGCGAATATGTAAACCTAACTTTTAACTACAAAAAATCCATTAAAACTCATTAAATCTCGTTCTAATCACTACCCCAGACCCTTAGATGGTTACAAATCATGATTACCTACTGAAATGGGGCGGAAACGAAGTGGAAGGATGGAGGACTTTGGCCTCCAATGTTATCCCAAACAAAAACTTGAAAATGCTTGTTCAATCCTTGATTTTCTTGTTTAAATCTTGATTTTAGGTGTGGGTTTAGTGTTTTTAGGCTTGGGAACCAAGGGGAACTGATGGAGAATGGGTTATGGAGTGTTTAGAGGTGGTTGTTAGGGTTAGGATTGAAGAAATTGCACAAAAATAGAGCTAAAAAATGACTAAGTATTAAATAGCCAGACTTTTCACAGTCGTGAAACCTTTCATGGGCATAAAACATGTTTTTACGAGTTTTAGCGCCTTTTGTCTCCAAATCTCATACTCCTATGTCGTTTTGACCCCTCTCCAAATCTCATACCACTAACAAACTTGGAATGAGTTTGGTATTGGCATAATCGTTGAGAAATAGGGATTCTATCCTCAAGGCTAGAATTAGGATTTCCTGGTAAATCGGTATCCCCAATACCATATGCAATAGCTAGCCTAGAACCCTCCTCGTCAGATATAACAATTGCATCAGTTGTCTAATCACCTCCTACAAAGACGAAGGGGATGGCAAGATCGACAGGACACAAGAAGAAATAGAACTAGGAGAATATTATCATAATCTCGTACCTCCTCCTCGATGTCTGAAGTGTTGCTTTCTCAAAAAAACATAAAAAAGAAGAACCCTCACCACAGGCAAACAAAATTTGTCGAAACAAGATAAAAGAAGCAAGATATTCACTTACTTGAAGAACTCATGGTAGTTTGTTGCATGATTAGAGATGAGACCATCGGAATACTAAAAGTCGAAGTGGATGAGGAGAGAACAACTTCTGAATCTCTGAAAAAGATTGAGACAAAAATAAGAAAACTGTAAATGATTAGGGGTAGGTAAAGGAACAGACACTCAAAAGATGGGCCAGTTAAAGCAGTTACCAAGCCAACATTGACACGTGGTACTGGCATTTAAGTAAGCAAGAATAGTTATCAAAGATACAATAATTCGAAATTCAAAGCCAAAATTCTCTGATCAACTATTTTTGGTGGGAACTATGATATCCATTACCTAAAAAGGCATTACAATGGAAACTAGAAGACCTGGGGAGGCACAGGTATCGACAGTTGGATAATAGCCAAACCATATTCAAAATGCAGATCTTTAAAGATCTGTGGGAACTTGGATGAAACGTGTCCTTAGTAGATATATGTATACCCGAAAGGTGTTAATATGAAGAAACAGCTGACCTGGTGATCAAAAGGAGCCAATGCGGAACCCGAGAAGCCCCATTTATCCATATTGTGCATTAAATGTGTCTAACAGCATTAGGTTCAAAGCGTTAAATGCATAGCTTGCAGAATGGGGGGCACAAGGCAGGAAGAGTGGAGGGCAAGGCACATCCACCAAAAGCATCACTACGAAATGCATGCTCCAGATGTCAAGAAAATCCATCATGTGTTGGAGAAAGACAACTAAGATAGTATATAAGGACTTTCGATATAGGTACAAAGTTAACCATTATTCTCCAAGCATCTTCTTACTTTTTCCTTTCTTCTATCCAAATAAATCACTGACTTTACCATCAAAGTGGGTTCACCAAAACAACTTTGGTATCCCCTTTTCATTTTCTTTTGCGTTTAAGGACTAGGAGGTGTTAGAGACTATAAAAGCATTAAACTCCCAAAAATATTAGTAAACGGTGGTGAAAAAACTTGAACTTAAAACCTAATACAATTTTTACAAATGAAAGTATCAATTAAGTCATCACTCAATTAGTTGATTGGATAGGTGATTTGTAGAGTTAAAGATTCTCTTTTTTAATGCAAGAATTACCAAAAATCTATTGATTTCCAAATCTCTATCCTTTTTATTCTCTCTTAATAATGCCATACATTTTCATTTTTAAAGTTTTGTCGTTTCATTCTTTTACAGCAGGTGGCAGAAAAATTGATGATTTGAAAATTTTTATGTACATTTTACGTAATTTTTAAAAACTATATAAAAAATTAAATTGAAATGTCAAACTAGGCATTTAAAAAGTCATCAAGACTTACCCCAAATATTATTTTTTTTTCTGAAAAATGTCTTTAAAAATAAAATTGAGCTGTTAATTTAGTCATTTGAAAAGTTCATAAATCATAATGACAAATCATGTCAATTTCAGAAGCCAATTAGTATATTAAGTCTTTAATTTATTGTAGAAGTCTAAAATAAATTAATTTGTAAATGAAATGTAGGGTGCTTTGGTTTTAAAATCGTATTGTAAATTTAATTTTTTTATTATCAATATGTTCATTTTATTTGAATTGATCATAATTTCAAAATAGCATGCAATTCTGATTATAATTAAAATAATTGAAAGATTTGACGTTCAATCTGAATAGGGCAAAAATTTAGAAGCATTCCAGTTACGGCTGACAATTTGTGTCGTGTCTTATTTCGTATTATGTTTTATTTTATATCGTGTTTAATCATGTCGTATCTTATTTTGTGTCACGTCTAAACGTGTTGTGTCTCGTATATCCATTATACTACACAAAACTATTTTATGTGGTCAACTATATTTCTACATATGTATACATACACGACACGAGATACAATTATATATAAATATTAATATAATTATAAAAATAATGTTATACAATACTTATATATTTATTTATATATAAAATATACTAATATAATTAATTTTAATATAATTTATTATAAATATATTATAAATATTTTTTTTTCATATTTTAATCGTATTGATACAATTATAATACATATCCATTAAGTTCAAACCTATATCCGGTCGTATTGTTTAATCCAATTGTCAGCTATAGTTCCAATCAAAGCAATTTGAATTATTCTACGGCGACTAACTACGTACGTGCGGTCTTATTTTTCCCACATACAATCCTTTATCACATCAATTTACCAAAATTTTACAACTCAACAAATCCAATGAGATTTAAATAACATTAAGAAAAAAACTAAAAACTCCAAACATCCAAAGTGTAAAACAGATTAATATATTTATAATTTAAAAATAATAATAACAAAATAATTGAATTCCCCCCTAACACTTATTGGTATATTTTCATTAAACCAGTAATTTTATTACAAAATAACAGAACACAATTAGACCTAAATCACAATTCACCCTAAATTTTTTTATACAATAACCTTAGAGCATCTTCTAGGAGATTTCAAATAAATAGTCCATTGGAGATGCTCTTAAGAGTGGCAACTGCCCAGCAACACATAATTATAAGCATTCAAGCACAGAATCTTCACAAATTTTATTTTTATTTTTTGTCAAATTGAATGGGGCAAGTAGGTGTACCAAATCCCCATTATGGTTAGACTAAGTAGTCCTAAAATATGAATGTAATAGTTGACTTAAAAACATAACATAAACTGAAAATTAAAGAATAATTTAAAAACACTGTTCTTTCCCGCTTTATCCATTATATATATGAGCTATATATTCTTCTTCAATATCATCATATTCAACAAAGTATATGAGCGCAATGGACTCTCATAGCTTAGTTTTCAAGCAATGGCCTTATTACATATTTCTTGTTATTATTTTGATGTTAGGATTTTTATCAACCTCTTCTCAGGCTGAAACTCACTACCATGAATTTGTGGTATGCATATCTTTTTCATTTATTTCATAGACAGCCCTTGTAATGCAAAAAGCCTTAGTGATGTTATGTATATGTGTTCTTTTTAGCATGTACTTAGTCTATAATTGTTAGAATATTTTTAATAAATTTTGGGTTTTTGCTTTCTTGTTTGGACTGAAATAGATTCAACCCAAGCCAGTGAAGAGGCTGTGCAGAACCCATAGGATAATTACAGTTAATGGACAATTCCCAGGACCAACATTAGAAGTCAGAGATGGTGATACTCTTGTCATCAAAACCATAAACAGTGGTCCATACAACGTCACTCTCCACTGGTAATTATTATTATTATTATTATTATTATTATTATTATTATTATTATTATTATTCGTAGACCTGGCCTGTGAAATAGAGATGGCAGTATATTTCTGAATGGGTTTAGGGTGGAATAGGACCTTTTGATCCCTACTCTATCCGCTGCCATTCTTATTGAAAACTAGTGGAGATAGAGGGTTACGGTTTCGAGGTTTATCCGAGAATTAAGACGTTGCAATTTTTTATTTTTTTGGTGCAGGCATGGAGTAAGGCAACTTCGAAATCCATGGGCAGATGGACCTGCCTATGTGACTCAGTGTCCAATCCTACCAGGCGGGAGTTATACATATAGGTTCACAATTCAAAACCAAGAAGGGACATTATGGTGGCATGCTCATGATAAATGGCTTAGAGCCACTGTTTATGGAGCTCTCATAATCTATCCTAAACTGGGCTCTCCATATCCATTTCCAATGCCCAAGCGAGAAATTCCAATTCTTCTTGGTAACCCATTATTCATTTCCATGCAGGTTTATTAAATTACTAAGAAAAAATAAACCAAAGAAAAAAAGAAAAATGATTATGATGGTGATTGATTGACAGGGGAATGGTGGGACAGAAATCCCATGGATGTCCTGAGGCAGGCAATCTTCACAGGTGCAGCACCAAATGTTTCTGATGCTTACACCATCAACGGCCAACCAGGCGATCTTTACAGATGTTCTAACAAAGGTTTGCTAATTCTTCTATCTTTCTTCATCTTTCACTATAGATTTCTTATGGAACATTGAATCTATTTTAACATAGTCGTTTACAATGTAGAAACTACTATATTCACGGTGGCTTCGGGCGAGACAGTTCTCCTAAGAATCATCAACTCTGCAATGAATCAGGAACTCTTCTTTTCAGTAGCCAATCACCAACTAACTGTTGTAGCTGTTGATGCTGCCTATACCAAGCCTTTTACAACTTCAGTGATCATGATAGCTCCTGGTCAGACAACCAATGTTCTCCTCACTGCTGATCAAACTCCAGGTCGCTACTACATGGCAGCACGAGCCTACAACACTGCACAGAATGCAGCATTCGATAATACAACCACAACAGCAATCCTGGAATACAAATCTGCTCCTTGTAATGCCAAGAAAGGGAAGACTATACCACCAGCTTTCCCCCAGCTACCAGCTTATAATGATACAAATACTGCAACTGCATTCTCTGCTCAACTAAGGAGTCCTCACGAGGTGAAAGTCCCCACTCAGATAGATGAGAATCTATTTTTTACAGTGGGATTAGGACTCATCAACTGTACCAATCCCAATAGCCCCCGATGTCAGGGTCCAAATGGAACTCGATTTGCTGCAAGTATCAACAATGTGTCTTTTGTACTCCCAACTAGAAACTCTTTGATGCAAGCTTACTACAAAGGTCAACCAGGCATTTTCACCACAGATTTTCCACCTGTACCCCCTTTGCAATTTAATTACTCAGGCAATGTGCCACGGGGGCTATGGCAACCTGTTCCAGGAACTAAGCTTTACAAGCTCAAGTATGGTTCCAAAGTACAGATTGTGTTCCAGGATACCAGCATTGTAACAACTGAGGACCATCCAATGCATCTTCATGGTTATCAATTTGCTGTTGTAGGGATGGGTTTTGGTAACTTCAACCCAGCCACAGATACAGCCAAATTTAACCTAATCGATCCACCACTTAGAAATACCATTGGAACTCCTCCTGGAGGTTGGGTTGCCATTCGATTTGTTGCAGATAATCCAGGTATAAACTAAAATATTCATATTTCAATAGTACTTCACTAATATAATACCTGATTGACTTTTTCTTCTATGAAACAGGAATTTGGTTGTTGCACTGTCACCTTGATAGCCATCTTACATGGGGTTTGGCTATGTCCTTCCTAGTTGAGAATGGAGTTGGGCAGTTGCAATCCGTACAGCCGCCACCACTAGATCTGCCTCGATGCTAAAGTATCTTCAGTAGAGGATGCCATACAGTTGATTTTGCTTTTCCTCAATCACATCTCAGAAGTGCAAGTATTTATTTACCTTAATATAATTCATGGATTTTGTGTTTTACTTTATATTTTCAGGATGGTGAATTCCAATTGGAGAATGTTCATTAAGTTAATGCTTGTAGTTGTATCACATTCAGATTGTAACAAGTGCAAATATAAATTCCAGCTGTATTTTTCTATTAGTGAGTTGATAGCAAAATTCCAAAGATCATATGCAAAATCATAGAGAACTAATGCCTTGTTGGCAAAGGTTGTAATTGCTTTCTTTGAAACAAATCTAGAAACAGATATGAGTTAAAAGGACATGGATATATGTTAAAAATCCCTACTAGACTAATATAGAAGTAGAGCATATGCTTAACTAAATCATTAAGACCAAAAAGCAAGAACCTTATAAAAGATGATCACTTAAAAAGGGCGCAGCAACTAGTGGAATCATCAGCAATGATGTTTTACAAATTTTCCAATGACGAAACAATTCAACTGTTAGCAGCAAACCAAATGACTATTCAGTATCTACATTTAGACAAAATGTACAGATGACCAATGGCCTGAGATCTCTCCATAGAAATGAATGTATTGATTTCATAACATACTTGAATAGACCACTACAGCCTAGTGCAGTGCGCCTGTCTGTCCTCAGACCGAGTTGTATCTACAAAACCCCAGTTCAAGTCTCACTAATCAAGCAACAGACAAGTTGCATCTACAAAAACCTGCTGGCTCAAGTCTCACTATTAAAGCAACAATTTCAAACAAGTATCATCATGTATGTTCTGGCAGCGAATTGAGCAAAAGCAAATTCCACATCCAATACATGTATAGTTGGATGCATATCCACAAACAGTGCAGAAATGCCAGTGGCATGTAGAGCTTAGAGGTTCTACTGCTGCCTTCAAATAGGAAGGTACATGCGGAGGTGAAAATTCCAAATTTGCTTATTTTTTGTGAACGAACACATAGAACATCCAAAATAGACAATTTAAAAAGAAAGAAGAAACCAACAGTGCTTTTAAGAGCTAACCTCATGTAAGAGCTCAAAAAATTTCTTGAAGCTTTCCTAGCATTCTCAAGTGCTTTTGCGTGTGGGGTTTTACGCTTAGTGCTTTTGGATTTGCTTCTTCTGCAGATATCCTGCAATGGAAGAGCAGAGAATATTTTATGAGAGCTATGAGAGAAAAACATAAACAATGTGATCAACATTGATTTTGCTAAGTTATCCATTAAATCACATCTGTTGATGATTTAACACTAAGATGAAATTCTAAAAAATATAAAAGAAATATCACCTCATTTAATAATTGGAGATGCTGAAAATTACAATATGGCATGTTAGACACAAGGCAATTCATTTGGGAAAAAAATTACAGATAATAGATAGAGTTTTAATTCTAAGAAAAAGTAAAAAAATGAAGAAAACATAAGACATGAAGTATATTAAGATTGAAATCTAGCCCTTTGTTTGGATTGAAAGGAATTGAATGGAAAAGAAGAGAAATGATTGCATTTATTTTCCCTTGTTTGATTATTAAAAGAGAAGAGAAATCACTAAGAACAACTGAAATCTGAATTGCCAATTTCACTACACTACACAACATCATTTTAATAGGAATTGAAAAAAAAATATTAATTATGCAAAATGGTACTGCAAAATCTGATTAAAAAAAAAAAGAATGAAAACCTTCACCGTCGTCATCAAGAGAAGCTTCAACATCATCATTAGTTTTTACCATTTCCATACCGGCATAATCATTTTCTAATGCTTCAAGTCGAGCACAGGCAGCCTGAAGATTAACAGAAAATTGAGTATTTCTTTTTGAAAGAAAAATTCCCAGAAGATTAAACCGCAAATAAACACCTGAGTTCGGTTATCGATGCTAGCAAGGGCAGCTGCCACTCTTGGAGCAACTTCGCGAGTTCGACTTGACATTCACCGGAACGTGTTTAAAACGTCATCATCCATAACTGCAAATTCTCCTCCCCAATTACTCAAAATTTTATTAAAAATTGTAACCCTACGGATTACTCCTGTCAGACGAGAACAAATCAAACCTCACAAGAAGAGAGGAATTCTTTTTTTTTTTTTTTTCCTTCCAAATATTTAAGAAGAAGAAGCTACAGAATTTTACAAAAATGGAAAGAAGTGGTTAAAAATTTATAAAAATGTTGCCTCTTTTGTACAAAATATTTTTTCAAAAATATCGCATATATAAACTTTTTTTCAAAATTATAAAAAATTAAAATTTATTGTAAACTTAATAAAAATTAAAATTATAAAAATTTTAAGTAAATTTTTAATAAAATTTTTACCAAAGTTTTCCAAAGAATTATTCAAAATTTATCTAAAATTTACTATAAAATTAATAAAAATTAAATTTAAAAAAAATTTATTAAATATTTACTCAATGTTTACTTAATTATATTAAATATTTACAAGAAAATTAATAAAAGTTAAAGTTACACAAGTTTTATCAAAGATTTACTCAAGTTATACTTAATGTTTACAAGAAAATTAATGAAAGTTCAAGTTACATAAAATTTACTCTAAAGTTACTAAAAATTATCTGAAATTTACCCAAAATTTACCCAAAAATTAATAAAAATTAAAGTTACAAAAGATTTATCCAAAACTTATTCCAAAATTTACCTGATGTTTATTTAAAATTTACCATAAAATTAATGAAAGTTGAAGTTATATAAGATTTATCTAATATTTACCAAATATTTATCCAAAATTTACTCGATATTTACTCAATATTTATCATAAAATTAATGAAAATTGAAGTTACTTATTAAAGATTTATTTAAAATTTATTCAAATTATATTCCAGATTTACCAACTGTTTATAAGAAAATTTATCAAAGTTGAAGTTACATAAAATTTACCTAAAATTTATCCAATATTTAAATATTTATTTAAGGTTCACCCAACATTAAGTCAATATTTCAACTAAAAATTACTAAAAATCTACCCAAAGTTTATCAAAATAAATAACCTTAATTAAGTTAATTAAATATAAATTTACAAAATTTTTTTTGTAATTAAGTTAATTAAATTCAAGTTTATATTTTTTTTGTAAATTAAGTTAATTGAATAATGATTAAAAATAAATAAATACATACATAAAAGCAAATGGTGTGGCTATGCAAGTTAATAAAATTCTTAATCCATATGTAAAATGTGAAAAATTAAAATGAAAAATATATTAAATACACAGTAAAATTAATATTTAAAAAAATAGTGAAATTAAAAATACAGAAACTAGGAATGAAAATATTTTTGTAGATAAAATTGAAAAAATCTTTCAAATTTAGTGCTCCGTATAAATTTCCAAGAAGTTATAAGGAGTTTTTGTTTTCCAAAAAAAAAAAAAAGGTTCTAAGGGGTTTCTTAGGAGCGCAAACGGAGCAGACTGATATTGAATTTCACCTTCTCAGCCTTATTTCAGTTTCTGTTTATAAATTTATATTCTTATTCTCGTATCCATATGAAAAAATAATATTAATTTTTTTTCAAAATGGATATTGTCGCTATATTTTTTAACTTAATTATATTTAATATATCTATTTAAATTATTAATTTTATTTATATCAAAATAAAAGAAAAATTATAAAAAATTCAACATTTTTATTGTTTAATGTTCCATAATACATATTTAACCAATGAAAATGACTCTATTAATCAATCCATAAATAACTAGTAAAGTGAATATCTACTATAAAAAAAATCAAACTATTATAACTATTATATTTAAAACTTTAAACTAATTATCTATATTATTCTTAAAGCCAAAATAATTCAAAAAATTAAAAAAAAATAGTAGTATCTCCACATAATTATAATCATATATATCACTGAAATTGTAGTTATTGAGTACTTCAATATTAGTATTTTATTTTATTTTCTTTGAAGTGAAGAGTTTTCTTAATTCAACATATGTAACGAAATATATAATCTCTAAACTTTAGTCTCCTTTTTTCTCAATTTTTTTTTCTTTCTTTAGTTACCATCTTCCTGAAGAGAGTGATTTTTTGTCATTATTGGCCTCAAATCACCGCTTTATATCATTTTTTGTCAATTGTTTCTAAAATAAGTAGTCATTCCACATATTTATGTTTTTATTTTGTTCTTTTTTTTATGATTTCATTGTCTTGTTGCGACATTTGATTTTGTAGTCTTGTTACGATGTTTTATTTCTATTGTCTTGTTGCGCCCTTTTTTTTGTGTGTGAGCGATTTAGACATGCAAAATATTTTCGATCCAACAGAGATGACAAATTAAATTATGGTTGTTAGTATGTTGCAGAACTGAAATTATATGTATTCTACTCACTGTAGTATTATCAAAGTTGTAGGTTTTGAGCCAATTTATTATGTTATTAACCTCGGTGCTGTGAATTTTTTTTTACTGTTTCATCTTGCATGATTTTTAGTGGATTTATATCAGTTTCTATCAATGTATTGCTAATTTGAATCAATAAAATTATTTTTTTTGTAAAAAAAAAGTACTTCACCATTAGTTTAAATGATTCATTCAATCATTATATACATTAATTTTATAATTTCTATTCAGGTATTTCAAATATATAACTTAATTAAAAAATATATAAACATCATTTATAACATCTAACAACATTATATATATATATATGGTGTAGAGGGTGGAGCATGGAGCGGAGTACATAAATATTGTCCACGACGAACTAAATATCATTTCAGGTTTTTCTGTAATCCACGGGTCTAAGTTGAATTTCCATCCCTAGAATTTTTGTAAGAAAAACCTAGAAAATTTTCGATATTTGAAGAATAACCTTCTTTTAAAACACAATTTTTTTATATTTTAAAAATAAATATAAAATGCTAAAATTACTCATTTCTCCCTATTCTAATAAATTTTAAACAACAAAAAAATAAACATCATTTTGTCTCTTTTCTAATAAACTTAAAAAAAAAAAAAATGAATACCAGCAGCCTCTCAACCGAAGAGGAGAAGATGAAGTTGAAATTTAAGATTCTGCATTGTCTTCTTCGTTCTCATGGAGAAAACTTTGGATTTTACTGTTCTTGGGTTCTTAATGTCCATCGTATTTCTTAATTGAGGCTGATATACAAGAAGTTATTGGAAGTATTATTGCTATCAAGATTTTGAGTTTGCTTCTTTGTGGGCTAGTGTTAAAATCATCGCTTGTGATTGGAAATTTCCTCAGTTTTATTTTCTTGATTATATTGGTTTATTATTATTATTATTATTATTATTATTATTATTATTATTATTTTGTTTTTGGATTTTCATTTTGATTTCCTCTTATGGGAATTTTTTTTTCAAAATTTTCTACTTTGATACTGTTAACCAAAGGATGATTGCTCTCTATTTTGATCTTAACAATCAAATTAATTATTACTAACATTCTTGTTGGGTGTTGTTTTGATAGTGTTCAAAGTTTCAGCACATTTGGTTAAGGTTTCCTCATTGAACAAATCAAGAATTTCATAGAGACGTGTAACTCCCGACCAGGACAAGGAACTCCCGATCGGAACAAGAAACTCCCGATCGGGACACAAGTCCAGACCAGGAAGTGTCATGTCCAGACCGAGAAAGCATTGCCTCAAAGTGTCTCAAAGTTTCAGTAGCCAAAGCAGACCGGAAAAGGCTATGTCCCGATCGGGACGGTTAGTTTCCAGACCGGGATAACAATTTCCCGACCGGGACTGAAGAGCAGACCAAGCAAACTAAGTGTCCAGACCGGAAAACTTAAGTGTCCAGACCGGAAAACTCTGCAGGGTGATGACCTAAAAGTTCCAGTAGCAAAAGCAGGCCGGAACATGGTATGTCCTGATCGGGACACTCAGTTTCCCGACAGGGAAAGGTTGAGGTTCGAGCGGGACATTAAAAAAGACATGACCGTTGAAGAGGAGACACCACCATAATGGGCAACATCATCAGAAAGTCAAAATATACTTAGTCAAAACTGACTCAGGTCCCGAACGAGAAGGGTAGTCCCAACCGGGACGTATTCAAAGCTTAGAAGACCCAAGTTCCTGGCAGTGGCATCATCGGGCAAGTCCCGACCGGGACACTTTAACAAAAACTAGCCATTGGAGATTTCAGCCAATTAGAAGCTGCCACGTAATGCAATCAGGCATTTCCCGATCGGGACAGTATGGTTCCCGACCGGGACACCTCTCTCTGCAGACTGCATTTAATGCACTTGTAAGAGAACGTTAGAGAGAGTTATGGCACCATTTATAACGGCTAATTGGTAGGTAATCGGTATAAATACCTTACCAAAAGGCCATTTAAGTAGAACCAACAACTTAACAAGTGTCAAAGCTATTGCAATTCATTTTCTCAAATTCTTTCATTAATTGCATTTGCATAAAGGTTCAAGTGTTAATCTGAAAACACTTGGAGTTGTCTTGTAATTGGAAAGTGTGAGCCAAATTACAAGGAATTGGCTGTTATGTGAGCCACAAAACACAAGGGAAATTTGGGTTGAGTGTTAGCCTTGCTAAATACCTAGTTGGGAGTGAGCTAGTAGAAACTCCAAAGATTGTAATTTGAGTGATTCGATTAGTTAATACCCAATCTAAGTTGGGAAGAGGAGTAGGGTTAGTTAACACCCGAACCTCTATAAAATTCGTGTCTCGATCCTCCATTCTCTCTCTTTTATTATCTTGTTGTGAAAATTTTTAATTTCCCACCAATTCATTCCCCCCCTTCTTGGTGATTGTTTGGGCAACAATAGACTTCAATTTCGTCTCTTTGGCCAACCACAAAAGATGACAAAGCATCAATTTGCATATGCTTTTGGTTTCAAGAAGGTAGGCCTTCTCAATAGTCAAGCCATGCATCTCTCTTCCCTTGATGTGTGGAAAAGCAACTCTCTTGAAACCCACCTTGACAAAAAATCAAATGTTAAACACATCAAGACACTTTCTCACTTCACCCTCCACCGTATCATCACTTTCACAATCAATACAAGAAGTGAAAACCATGAGAAAGTCACTCATGAAGACCTTCTCTACCTTTATGCCATGATTCACAATCGGCCTACTAAAACGGCCCATCTTCTTCTTGATAAATTTCAATCCATGGCAAAGGTACCATCTCTCTTCATGCACAAATAAGCTATCTTGTAAGATACCTTCATCTCATGACGAATGAAAATTGTGCTCTTTTCACTTCATCTCGTTCTCAATATGAGAAGTTCTTAGACATCCAATATCTCCTGAATTGTAAGGCTATTCAAAGAGGTAGACATTTTTTTCTATGCCATTTAGAGAGTATGGAGCCCAAAATGCAACACAAGAGGCAACAAGGAAACGTGCTAGGTTCTCAATAGGAGGAGAAGGATCATGTGCCTAAGAAATGCCTCCACCATCACCTTCTCAAGCCCAACCTATCACCTTGTAAAGTCTTTATGATTTTCAAATGCAATCCTTCAACACCATGAGGGATATAATACATCTCTACTTAGATATTCAAAGCATGCAAGGACAATTAAATCTCAATATATGCACTTATAGCTTTGAACTAACCCCACCTTTTGAGCGGGAGCAAGGCATTCAAGAGGAGGAAGAGGGAGGTGAAGAGGAAGAGGAAGGAAGTGATGAAGAAGGAGATGCTTAATTTAGTCCTATTTTCTCTTATTCTCTTTCGATTTTAGGCTAATTACTTAGATGTGTGGTTATATCATATTTAAGATCACACATTCTCTTTTCATGTAACACATTTATATTTTAAATAATATGTTTTTCTTGTTGTTCAATTCTTACTCTCTTTGGTGATCACATCTTTTTGCCTTATATACATCTACTCTTTTTGATATTGACAAAGGGGGAGAAGAAAGAACATGAAACCTGTTAATTTTTTGAATTGATAACTTAGTCAATTATGTTGACTTTAATAATCTTATTTGATTTAAATTATTCAATACAATTTCTGCCTTCAAATGATGTAAAGCTTTGCATGCTTATTATTCAGTACTTCAATTTGAAATATGCACTATCAATTTGTTATTTTTGCTTATAGTTTGATTGTCAAAATCAAAAAGGGGGAGATTGTTAACTTTAGGGTGATTGCTCTCTATTTTGATCTTGACAATCAAATTAAATGTCACTAACTCCTTATGATAAATTAATTCTCATAAATAAGTTATGAGATGGTTTATTTATGTTGCATGTTTATAAGTCCTATGCAATACATAAGGTAGTTGATCGCAGACACCACTTAACTTGACTAAATTGTGGAACAAAATTGTGGTGTTCAACTTTTGTTCTTAACCTATTGTATATTGGGAGACAAAAGTTGTTGAACTTTAAACACCTGTGATAGGGAGCGAATTTATCTTAAGGACACTTTATGACACAAGTCTTAGATTATTTCCTTTTTCTTTCCTTGTACTCGGGGCATAAACAAGTCAAGCTACTCGTGAGATATTCGAATTCAACTCGGAAAATCCTCAAATTCGATTTGGAGTTAATTGGGTGAAGCTCGAATTGAGTTCAAGTACAACAATACTCGTACTTCTTCTTCCAAAGCATACGACTTTCTAGATGTAAATGATGATATTTATATAAATGAATCTTATATATCATAAAATAAAATATTAGATATATAGGAATCTAAATCCGCTAAATCACTCATGTTATGCTCTTCTACATCCTATGACTCGTAAGGCTCGCAAGCTTAAGCTTGACTATTTTTATTATTTATTAAATTACATTTATACTCTCACTATTTAAATAGCCCAAAAACCCTAAATCTTCTTTTTTAGTTCTAATCAAGTCGAGTCAAGTTTAATTGAGTATATTTCAAGTCGAGTTGAGCCAAATATATTATTAAATATTTTAGCTTAATTGAGCTTAATCGAGTCAGGCTTGAGTAGCTTTCGAGTCGAGTTTTGAACAATTAAAAAAAGCTTGATCATGTGTTGTAACATCTCCTTACCCTCCTAAATATCAGTCAGGTAATCTGATGTCACCTTTGACCTATACAATGTTATCTCATGCATTAATACTTACAACTTGCAATCTCATCCCTTAACACATTAGTAATATATGTGCTTTACATAAATATATTCATTGAAAATATTTTTTTTTCTTTTAGATTTTTACAATACCTCCAAACTTTTTAAATTCCTAGTAGTTATATTTACATTCCCAAATATTTACAATGATCCACACAAAAATGCATTCCTAATGACTATTTATATATAAAGATAGCAAAGAAGAGAAAACCAACCCTTTCTAGGTGTTATTGCTGGTACTTGTCTCCATATGTGGGGTCCATTGATCTAGCGACTTTTATAGTCAACTCGCCTCTACCGCTCCTTGTACTAGTACCTATGCAAGAGAGAAACAACTCATTCACTGAGTAAATTTACTCAATCACCTTTGACCTATACAATGTTATCTCATGCATAAATACCTATAATATCATTCCCTAACACATTAGTAATATATATGCTTTATATAAATATATACTTTGAAAATATTTTTTTCTTTTATATTTTTACAATGCCTTCAAAATTTTTAAATTTCTAGTAGTTATATTTACATTCCCAAATATTTATAATGATCCACACAAAATGCATTTCTAATGACTATTTATATATAAAGATAGCAAAAAAGAGAAAAACAACCCCGTTTAAGTGGCTATTGCTGCTGCTTGTCTCCATATATGGGGTCCATTGGTCTAGCAGCTTTCACAGTCAACTCGCCTCTACCACCCCTCGTATTAGTACCTACGCAAGAGAAAAATAACTCTTGTGCTGAGTAAATTTACTCAATGGTGCAAACTTTATGGTAATAGTCATAAATAATTAAATTTTAAAAATCAAATATAATATTTTCATAAATTAATAACATAATAAATCTAATAAATCATTTACATATATTCATTACTTGTAATTATCAAAATATCATGTCATATTCAATTAGAAAATAACTATAGCATCTAGAATCAAACACATATATTTTACCTACCATTATCAAAGTGCCTGGTGCTTAGGCTACAGCTTGTTTACTCGGGCCGAAACCACCTACCTCAGCTATTGTCATCACGTGGCTAATATCTGAACCAAAGTAAAATCACATAGTTAAAGTCAACTCATACGACCAAAACTCAATCTCCTAGCCATAGCCATATAACCCTATTGATATGTCAATAAGTCTACCCACTTCTAGTTTAGGTTAATCCATGCACTTAGATTATGGTATTCATTCAATCAAACATGTTTATTTCAAAATATTTCATTTATTTCACATATCTGTCAAACAATTTGTTAGACATCAAATCACACAATACATGTCATAAACATATATCAAATACTCACCACAAACCCAGAACAATAGATCATTTTAATTCATTATATTCTTTAACATTTAATATTAATTTTATAAAATTAAATAAGTAGACTTATGGTTGTTGCCATAAAATTTACAAAAACCTCGACTAACTCTTGTTTGTGTCTGTCAATCCTTTATCTTTATCCAGCATGGGCGCTTGTGATGAAGATTTGCCAAGTAAATAATATTTAAATAAATAACGGCACTTAGATAATGCTCATTCTGTTAAATAATTAAAAGAAAATTCCTTAAATAAAATCATACGCCTCTCACATCATTTTATGTTCCCCGTATCTCTATCTAATTTATATTCTTAGTCTTTTAATTATGTAAAATTTATAATTCAAATGATAGATTTCTTTTGAGTTCAAAATTTCACATTCCAGGTCCTCAACTCTTCCTAAAATTTCAATTTGGTTCCTCTAGTGTCTTAAACATCACTTTGGGTCCTTGTAGATTTCGGGTCCTCAAAATTTAAATCTCACATATTGATAATTTCTCACTTTGATCCATTAAAAATTCAGAAATTTAATTCTTTGATCCTTCAATATTTTGGTTCTGCTATTAGCAACTCAAAATCCACATTACCAACCACAGCCTTGTTTCGGGATCACCATGTCCAGATTTTCCAAGTTGTTTAAGTTCACTAAATTTTCATTCTTTCTCTAATACGGTTTCAGTTCACATAAATTTTATATTCAAAACTTCATTTTTGTTTATTTATGGTTTCAGTTCATAGAGTTTTCAATCCTATATGCTAAAAAGGAAAAGTCACCTCCCTACTAGTTTTCGTGTTCTATGGGTTTTAAGTCTAAAATTTCAATTTAAGTCCTTTATTATTTTCAATCCATAACTCAAAAATTCTCAAAAATAAATATACAGCAATGATAACAAATTCTTGGTACGCATCTTAACATCTTACAAATGAAAGAAGGATGTAAAAAGAAAATAAATAAAAAAATTGAAGAAAAGAAAGAAAAGAGGAAAAATCAAAGGAAACTCAGATTTGAGTATTTTGGCCTTAAAGGGAAAGAGAAAAGGTAAAATTTTCAACTTCAAATCCTCCTTGAACCTGTGATCTCCGTAAACCCCTCTTTAATTTTTCCTCCCTAACCTAAACCCTAACCTGTAGTTTCCAATCCTCCTTATGCTTTCCTTCTACTTTATTTCAACATACGAGACCTTCAATAGTTAAAATCCCCAACTTCAAGCTATGGTCAAAACTTTTAAACCTCCCTTCTTCCTTGGTTATTTTGGAATTTTGGTAAAAAGAGATTATTGACTTGGCTTCCCTCAAATATCTTCAAATTCTATGGAAGATTCAACTCACTCACTCTTGTCTAGTTCTCTTAACAGAGAGAAAGACATAGAAATTAATGGAGGGTGTCTATTTTGGGTTTACAATGAAGAAAGAATGGGAAAAGATAAGAATGGGAAACA
>CATIWF010033317.1:0-14338 GCA_949630135.1 Balakata baccata
AAGAACCAGTTTATCGAAATAGATAATTTAGGAAAATTTTGGTTGGAATAAATTTCCTATCATTTGTATTATTTTTACTTTCGAAATAGGAACACGAGAATCATTGAAATATTTTTTTGATTAAAAGGGTATTATTCATAGAATACATTACTTCACTTGAATCTAATATAGAATTTGCAAATGAAGATAATTTTAATTCAATTTTGAATTCTTACAAATTTAGAATTCGAAATTGAATTAAATAAATGAATTTAATTGAATTTAAATCAATTTAAACAACAGTTAAATTAAAAAATCTTTGCAGAAAGATCTATAAAACAATTGATACAGTTTGATTTCTCAACTCAATTAGTAACACCCCTAGAGTCCACTTCTTCCCCATACTATGAGTGAAAGGGAAAATGTAAAGACTACTTGAATCAAAATTGCATACTTTGTTGTTTCGGTCAATTTAATTTTGTATGTCATTTTAATATAGAATTTAATAATTAATCAAATTAAATTAAATTTAAAATCAAATTATTATGATGTCAAAAATTAAATAATTTAATTTTAACATATATGTCACTTTCTAGTCGTACTAGATATGTCATTTGCTCAATTTAAATAAAATTAATTTCCAAAATTTTTAGAATTTCAAATCATCATTCTAAGCATCTTTTTATCAGCTCAAGTCCATCAAAATAATTTTGGCACAAGCCAAAATCATTAAGACAAACGAACCAATACATAAGACGCTCAAAATGACCCATTTACCATCTAGAATTAATTTAGAAATTTAATTTGAGCAAATTTATTTTGGCATGCATCTAACATCAAATAACATATTTTTAATCACATAAAAATTATTTTAAGGTGCTGGAACCAAAATATTCACATACAAAAAAATAAAACAAAACAGTTCCGCCTGGTACCCTAAACAGACTCGTTTCGGTGTTTGTTTGAAAAATTAATTAAAATAATTTTTAAGTAATTATTAGACATTTTCAGAGGCTTAAACACATTTGCAATATGTCTAAATAATTTTTCCTTAATCAAATTACAAGAAAAATATGAACAGTCCTAACAATTAAGCCAAACAACATCATATGTTCATCAACTATGCAATTTTCAACAATTATGGGCCCGTCAACCTCTCCGAGTGATTTTTTCCCGTGATCTTATCGCAAACCGACTTGAAATTATTCTCTCATATTTTGGATCCCATCCAAAGCCATTTTACTCATTTTTTACATCTCCAAAGCGTGTGACCCTTTAAGTTCTCGGTTATGTTGGCTACTTAAATTATCAAATAATTTAAGCAAGTCATGAGCGGTATCTAGCAACACATCATGACCTCCAGTTGATTGAAAAGTCAGTGATTTGACTACGAACCTTTCCATAGATAATAATATGTGCAACTTGTCCTTTCACCATTCTATACCCCACTCGGTTCATAGCATGGACTATGTGCCAGCTCCCGCTAGATTGACTACGTCACACCTAGCCAAAGTAATTTTTGATCTTGTCATTGAGACTCATTACTCAATTAGACATGTCACTGAAGACCATCTTCATGATAGTTTCACTCTGGCCAGAGATTCCCAAGTAATGATCCCAACAAGAGGCCATGGGTATACTCTCCCTCTATATGAAGCAGTGAATCCTCTGTTGGCTACCCAATTACCTTCGAATACCTCAAGCTATACCCAATCACCACCCTATGAATGACCTCTATAAGGCAACAAGGAATGGAGTCAAAGCACAGAATCAGTACCCAAGATATCCTTGAGTACCTCAAGTCTAAGGATACATGCACCATTGTTATGATAAGACTATTATTGACATTTGAATAGATAATCCATATGATTGTCTCATAGCAGGTCATCCAATGTACTTGACTACTCTTAGCAAGCATCCATATGTTAACTTTGAACATCTCATGCTCATAGCTTATGAGATCTACTGCTTGATCCAATCAAGGAGTATAACATGTGCTAGCCTATCCGGATCAACAATGTCCCATCTTGTTGATCCTATGACTAGGGATAATTTAAATACTAACATAATTACATATGATAGGAATCTCATTATCATGATCCCATCATGATTTCCTTCATGCTATGTTTCATATCGTGGACTTTCATTAATCAGTTTAAGATCCATATCAATTCATATGCAAATGAATACTAATATAATGAAAGAATGCCTTTATGAATGTGTACACTAAGTACCTGAGGCGATTGCCTTTTGGGTACATCTCTAACAATCTCCCACCTTTCACAATGATATCTCTTTCCATAGCGGGGATCATCATTATGAGATATCTAACATTGGTATTAGTATATGTGTTGTACAGGAAGGGTCTCCTAAAATAGCGTTGTACGCAAAGAGAATGTCAACAATCTTGAAATTGATGAGGAAGTCCCAATATCATTCATCATCACCTATCTGGATGATCATCCATATGGAACCTTCTACAGGTACAAGCTGACCTCTTAGACCAACTAATGGCACCTTGACTTATAGGAGGTCTATTGTCGACCCCCTTAACGCTTTGTATACCTGTAAAGTAATCGAGTTTATAACACTTTCTTTATCAACCGCGATGCCATTTACCAGGATGTTGTGGGGTTTTTTTATCATTTAATAAGACATCTTCTTATCCGCCTTTGACTCAATCTTCGTCTGTAGCTAAGAAGGTGATAGGAGTGAAGAACTTTGTTGATTATCTCATATGTCCTATGAGATTTCTTTTGTTTGGCTGGAGGTGTACCTAATCCCTATTTGTAGCTGAGAATAGAGGTGTCAAAATGGGTCATGATACGTGAACCTGACACGTGAAGTACATGAAATTAGCAGGTTAGTGTTGAGCTTATACGAGTTCGTGTCATAAATGGGTCATCTTGTTTATAACACGGCTCAAATTGTATTGTGTCATGGGCTGACATGCAAACCTATTACAACCCATTTAATTTATTTGTGTCGTGTCAACTCGATCCAACCCGTTTATAACACGTATAAATTTACTGAAATATCAAGGTTAATAGTGTCATTTTATAAAAAATAATATTTAAATATCATTTTCATGTCAGTCATGTTATATAACCAAAAAAGACATAATTGTGTCGTGTCAAAAGACCCAAAAAATATAATCGTGTCATATCGGATCATATCGTGTCATGTCAAATGACCCAAAAAAGTAAAATCATGTCGTGTTCGTATTAGATTTCATGATTCAAATACAACACAAAAGTTAAACATGTTACACGTGTCGTGTTCATGTGACCCGTTGTCGTGTTCTTGTCAACTTGATTAATAAATGGGTCATGTTCGTATTGACCCTAATCGTGTCATTCGAGTGAGTCGATATGACACGAACACGACCCGCCAACGTATTTTGACACTCCTAGCTGAGAAGGTTCCCCTTAGGTCTTCCTTCTACATACTGTGTGGGTTTTTTATTGCTCCAATCTTCTTATTGATTTTTTTTGTTGACAAAGTGCTTCAAGGCTCCCCTTTGAATCAGTCTCTATATCTCCTCCTTTAATTGCCAACATTCTTCAGTTTCATTATCATAGTCTCTATGAAAATCGCAGTATTTTCTTTGATTTGTTCTTTCTACATGTATGTTGCTCATCTTTTATGACCCTTTCAACTTCTTTCTTGCTTGTCTGGCGACCATCAAAACCTAACCTCTTGAGGTATTATGGGAAGTGTAATTTGTCTCATATTGTTGTTGAGTGTGATAGTCTCTGTAGTGACTGTGTTGTTCTAGTATCCCTCGGTAAGACCTGTGATCTCTACCATCAGTTCCATCCAATGATGACAGTTGAGATGTTTTATTGTTAGAGCTTCTTCTATGGTCTAATGTAGATCCACCATATTTGGCACCTTGAGCTTAGGCAATCATCATCTGCTCTTATTGTTTTTTTAAGCAGGAAATGTTGTCATGCTCTCATAAACAACTATGTAGATTCAATAAGTTATACAACAGCTTTGATGTTGTTCCCATAGTGAAAGATTTTATGGCAATGTTGTGGTGCAAGTCGTCTACCATAACTGCTTCTCTATTAATTCATTCTAGAAATTCCTTAAGCATTTCTTCCTTTCGTTGGTAGACCTTTTGGAGATCTACTAATACTTTTATAATCCAAAGGCTAATGACGAACTGTGCTTTAAACATCTTTGCAAGTTATTCAAAAAAGTGGATACTTCCCAATTTCGATCCCTAGTACCATTGTTGTATTAGACCAATAAGTATGGTTAGGAAGACTTTGCATAGCATGAAGTCTTTGGTTTGTATACAAGCTCATCATTGTGTAGAACTAGAAGATATGGCTTCTGGACTCACTAGAATCATCATGTAACACCCATGAAATAGCATATAGAAGCTAATGTAGTTGATGAAGGGTATTTTAGTAATTAAAAGTAAAAATTTAAGAAGGATTAAAGTTTAAGAAGAAAAGGAATTATATTAAATGAAAAAGAATTTAAAATGAAATATTATAAAGTTTAAGGACTAAAAGAAAAAGTGAATAAGATATATGTTAAAAACGATTTATGATATATATATATATACAACACGTCTAGTGAGAATGAACTTGGGCTCATGTTCTTTATGGCCAAGTGACTTGCACACCCAATGTTCTTGAGAACACGTATATGTAGGTTGTTTTTGGCAGTATATAGATTAAACGACACCATATAAGTTCTCATCTCCTTTATAATAGTCTTCTACACATAAACCAAGAACCCTAAACTAAAGAAAAAAATAAACAGTTTAGGATTTTGGTATGAACACTAGTAGTCTAATTGTGGGGTTTTCACGAGTGGTTTTTAATCCATGCTTTATGTTCTTTGACCTAGACAACGAGATCATTGGTGGAGATATCCACAACCTGAGGGACAACATTAGGAACATGTTTAAGGCTCCAATAGATCTATATATATGCTCATTTTTATTCGCTTAAGTGTGCGAATTTCTGTGTGATGGATTGTGAAGTTTTTTATGCCATCAATCTGTTAGTGGGAGTTTTAAATGTGTTACTAACGAGAAAAAGCCTCTATGTCATTTATGTATTGATAAATTGTGGTTGAATAAATTTTTAGCATGAATTAACTGTTAATTTGGGATTAAATTTGAGACTAGAAATTATATAGAACACTGGAAATATGAAGAACACTGTATATTTAGCTAAAATGTAAATGGAGGATCAAACTAATATTTGCTAGGACTGAATTCACCAACATGGCATATTGGCACCAACACACAGGTGTGTTGGTGGCACATGCAGGGCTGGTGTGCCACTGTGTGCTGCAGTGCAGGCCCAGCACAACCCTTACGGGCGAGCCTAATTGACACAATCGTGTAGTGGCCTTGGACAAAAATGTGAAATTTTAATTATTGGGATAATTTGGTCTTCACATGAGAAATTTTATTGCCTTTTATAGTCAACATGATAAATATGCTATATGGTGAATTTTTATGTATGAAAGTATGGAAAATACTATGAGATGCATGATTGTGAATTATGATTAAATGGCTATGTTTGGCATGAATAAAGGCATGAAATCCTTGTATAACGAAAACATATATATTTGGCAACTATTTACATGATTATGGATGAAGTCGAAAGCATTTAATGATAATGTTAAGTATAGGATGAAATGTTATGTGATATGAATCAAGGCATAAATGTTATTTCATGATGTTAAAAGGTTACAAATGCCACATGATTGAAAAGGAAAAATAGAAAGGACTAAAATTGCCTATTACTCATATTAAGACTAGCGATAGGATAGATGATATGTCATTGAGGGTTTATGTACGGTACTGTATGTTATACATATATGTTTCGAGCAAGGGACTTAGACTTTTGGAGAGCCCTTGACTGGAATCAATGTCGGCATGAAAGAGTGAATAGGTTGGCTTAGGCACTAGGAGCACTCCTATTCACTTCTCATATCCATATGATGTGTCCAGTAATTGAGAAATTGAATGAAAAGATACTAGTAAGGTTATAAAATCTTACAAGGTTATTATATTATAAGAATTAAGCTTCTGCTTACTAGGCACGCTTCTTTTTCCTTCTCTATAGAATGTATTGACATGATTATATGAGGTATATGACTGTGTAATATATGATGATGAGTTGAATGCCATGAATTGTATGATAGCATACCAGAATATTTATGATCATATATACCACTAAGCTTTCAGTAGCTTAACGTGTAGTTTTCCTGCACATAGGTTTGGAGCCATAGAAAGAGTTGACCGAAGAGAACACCCAACTGTTAGAGATAGATTAGAGTAGAATTGGTTACTCTTATGCATTATTTTACTTCTATACTCCATTCATTTATGGGTAGATCGAGACAACTAATAAGACTTATTGTTTTTTTTATATTGTTATTGAATTTGGTAAGGATGTAATAGTTGGGCGTGTTTAGCTCTGGTTTCATATTTTACATAAGGTTTAATTTATGGTTGATAGATTTGAATATTATGGATGGATGCTATAACACCCTTTCATATAATAGAAATTATATCCTATTACACAAATGAAGTGCTACATAACTGGGTGGTTAAAAGCTGTCAAGTTTAAAACATTTATCATATGCTCTACTTGATATCCTTATTTGATTAAACATGTATAATTGGCTAGTTAACATATATCACCTCAAGGTGATACTAGCCTCAATTCACCTGTTTGATATTACTCATATACTTAATTGGGCATAATAGCCCTCAATTTTTGTATCGAAATTATTTCTATTTTAGAT
This sequence comes from Balakata baccata, assembly GCA_949630135.1. Lineage (NCBI taxonomy): Eukaryota > Viridiplantae > Streptophyta > Magnoliopsida > Malpighiales > Euphorbiaceae > Balakata > Balakata baccata. The sequence continues at coordinate 6,766 of CATIWF010033317.1, forward strand.
CAAATTTAAACCATATTACATGACCTTATTATGAGAGACATAATTAACCACAACTCATTTTTAAAAAAAAATGTAACACCTTAAACCGAGTCTGCGTGGTCTCTTCTGTATGGGTTTGTTCTTATCTGCTACCAATTGTATCATTTACTATGACCCTGCATGCATAGAAATAACGTGCTAAGCTATCATAGGTTAGTAATACACAGAAGCATAGAGATCAAATACATAATCACATAGTTTTTATGGCACGATAATTAGCAACTTAAACATATCCAAAACATGTTGTTATATTTGCCAGGATATACATTGGCTACATTATACCAGAGATCATATCATTCATGATTGACATACATGATCAGATACCAAACCTACTAGTTAGCATACTAACATATCGTTTTTCATACCATATTAACCATGTACTATGTCTTTTATATCATATCATTTCCATTGCCAATTAACGTATTGACCTCTTAGAGGTTTGAGTGTATACCGATTATAGGAGGAAGTTGGACCTTCAGGGAATTGAGCTTCGATCCTTAAGGCATTGACACTCCAAGAATTGTGCTTTGGTCCTTAAGCATTTACCCTCGAGATATTGAGCTTTAAGAACATAACTGGGCAGTTGAGTTTGATATTCAACTATTCTCATTATAAATCATGTCAAAACATGCCTTTATCATTCATACACTGGCCCTATTTCAAGGAATCAATAATATGCATTAAATGCCAAAGTTCAAAAATCATCATATAAGATATTAAGGCTAACCAATTGTAGCTATTCCTATCAATATTCCACATCATTTATAAGGCATTTGCATGCCAACACAACTATTTATCCAATCAAAACATTGGTTCAAATATCACATACATATAATCACTCTAACTATTCAATTTACAAGTCAATCAAATCTTTGGTTTCACAAAGTGATGAACTCACCTCTCTTGATCCATCCTTTTCCAGTACTTTAAGTGCCTTAATTACACTTGCACATCCATGAGGATGTGCTATTTCAATAAAGGCACCAAGCTTAACATGCTCACCACATTTGGCTAATGGCATTAAAATCATGCATTTACACATCATTATCAATATCATAATAAAATTTCCCTTACTTGTAAATCCAATTTCCCAACTCATTCATTGCATATAATAGGCCCTTTTAGGGCCATTTTTATGCCAAGTAGATTAAGCCACATTGTTATTCATTTAATTAGTGCCTACATGCAAATTTCTATTCATATGGCATTTTTATGCCCACACCATATCCTTATTCTTCGATTTGGTCTAAATGACTGTATATATCTCGTATAACTTAAAATTCCTTAGTTATCCAATAACCATTTGGTAGCTAACTATTGATCATTAATGGTTAACATCCCTTTACTACTTAATCAAAACTCTTTACTATTTCATGGGTCTCAATTAATATTGTTCATGATTTACTAGTGTTACATACCTTGCCATTATACTTCGTCAATTATGCTTTTACGTAGTCAAATGTATTACCCATTTTTCTCATATTCAAGTTCCAAAATACTCATTCTATCATTAATTCATTTTCTTTCTATAGGTTATTGACCCCATTTTTCTCATTATGGTCTCTAGGTGTATTTCACCTATCAAAACCATATTATTCCATCATGTTTCATTACTTATATCATTTTCTACACACACACACACACACACATACACACACATATATAGCTCATAAGTAAAATTAAATTATCTCATATCTTTATTTGCATTCAAGTTACCATTCATTTCTAGTTGACATGCCATTTATCACCCATTCATATCATTTTGATAAGTTAAAACGCCATTGGGCACTTACCTTCTATGAAGTCGACTTTAAAACTAAAACTTTAAGCTTCCCTAACCTTATTGGTGGGTGATTCCACTTTCCAAAAACATGTCCTATACACACAAACATAATCATATCTTATCAACCCAAGTTGTGTTCCAAAACTAGATCAATGGTTAAAGGTTACTCTTTTATACATGGATTACCCCTTTATATATATATATATATATATATATATATATATATATATATATCCCATTTTGGCCATAAACCCCCAAACCTTGGTCAATTTTCGGGTTTCACACAAGATGGAGAGAAAACAAACAAAATCAAAAGATTAAGGTGATTGAAGGAAGTAAAAAGCTTACCCAAGTACCCTTGGTTACACCCAAGGTCGGATTTGGTGATGGGTCTCCTTGATCTTCCCTTTTTCCATTCTTTTCTTTCTCCTTAATCTCCACACTCAAAAGATGATTTCTTTACTTTGATGATGTGTTTTTGAGTGGATTTATAAGTGGTTGGTGTTTAGGGAGGAGAAGAAGATGGATCTAGTTTCTAAAGTGAGGGAATGACTAAAATGAGAGATTATACTCAAGTTTGACAGAGATACCGCCACGGGTTGTGCACGAAGCCCTGGATCCCACAACTGCCACGGTCATGGCCTTATGCACAGGTCGTGCACAGCTCTTTAGCTCCCACAACCACCATAGTTGTGGCCTCATGCATGGGTCGTACACAACTCTTTAGCTCCCACAACCGCTACGGTCGTGGCCTTATGCATGAGTTGTGCACAGCTCTTCATCATTTTTTCCTTCTTTTTCTCTTGTTTAACATGTTAGTTACCTTTTTAATACCTTAAAAGACCTTATTAACTTCTAGGCCCACTTTGTGGGCGTAAGAAATACATTTACTTGGATAATTTTATGTGCAAGGAAATGCAATAGTTAGATGAATATATGATATGTAAGGGGATGATATAGGACATCAGACTTATTGATGGTATGATATTATGAATATGAATAATGAATTGAACTCAGGATAATAGGATAACCATTCATAGGTTGTATGGCATTCGTTCGTACGATATGGAATGGTGTTACACATCATAAGTGGGAAGTCAGGGTAATTTTATGTCTGGATAAGACTTATTGAGAATATGATATGCTAGTGGGGATGCATATCTGAGGTTGTAATCAAAATCAAAAGACTGAGGTTGTAATTATTTTATCATACTTTTCAAAACATCATAGAGTTTTGCTTGAGTAATTAGCGATTCCATTAATGTAAGATTTGGCATTTGTCTCTATAGGCATAGGATATATGGTGGTTGGGTTTTTGACCGTATAGTGTGGCTCGAGTTTGGTGAAGAGGGTGTTAAGGTGTGGCAAGGTTCCGTTTTTTGAATTCTTCTAGCTCTTTCTTCATCTCCTGCATATGATGGATTTCTGCTTTAATTCCCTTATGAGAGAGAGAAAATTCAGTTGGGTTATTCCCTCTAGGTTAAATCACATTTATTGCAATGGTAGATTGTGGAGTTTCTCTGGATTTTATATTAAGGGTTTTTTCTCTAGCATTCATCTCTTCTTCTATTATAAATAGCTCACTACACTAATTGATAACTAAGTCTCTAACCTTCATGTTTTCTAAGGCAAGAAGAAACTTAGAGAGGTATGCCAGAGCTGTTCCAATATAGTCACTTTTATATTTAAGTCAGTGAGGAAAAATAGAGGATAGGAAGAATGAATATGAAGAGGTTTGGAGTTGAAGGATCCTCCTTTCTACAACTTCCTTCTTTTTTCTAGTCTTATCATGTCAATTCATAATAGTCAGATTTTATTGATGGAGCCTGCTCTATGAGGATTTAATCACATGTTTTGTAATGATGCCTTTATAGAGTAAAGTTGTTTCTTAGAGCATCATTATCAATGAAATTGATTTGCAATTGCAAATAATGGTCCCCACTGCCACATCAGCAAAATTTCAACTACACTTTCAAATATATTCATTCCTGTAATTGATATGAATTTCAATTTGTAGGACTTAATTAATATTTTAATATATTATATTCAATATTAACAATTAAAATGTTATATTCTTTCAATTGTCAAATAAATTAAATTTTATTATTAATTATAATTATTTTAATTAAAATACATAATTATATTTAAAATTAAATATTATTAAATATATATTAATTATTTTAATAATATTTATATTTATATTAATTTTTAATAATTATTTTAATATTATTTTAAATAATACTATTTTAATTTTATTACATCAATTATTTACATATCAATTACTATTAATTATTAAAATAATATCAATTTTATTATAAAATAATATAAATGGAATTCGTTAGAATTTTTAATTTTTTTAAATTTATCTCTCTTCACTTTCATATTTTACAAGCTTGCAATATTTAAAAGCTTGCTAATTATTCATGCAAGCTAGTATCTGTTGTTGCATTTTTTTTTTCAATTTGCAAAATAATGCTTTTATTATCTAAGTTTGTACATGCGCCACCCTTTATGCTAGTTGAGAATTAAGTGTACTATGCCTGCCTTTGCCAGGTGTCACGAACCTAGACACTCGAGACCGTGTGGCGTTCACTTGGGTCGCGTTCAAGCAAGCTAACCAAAGGTTATTCAGCTAATTCTGCATATAAGATGGGACATGGGTTAGATTCGATGGTATTTGCAAGCACAATATGAATAATCGATGGTATTTGCAAGCACAATATGATAACGTAAGCAAGATAACACATAAACATGGCAATACATTAAAGAGTCAAAACCATACAAAGAAAGACACATAAATGAATAGCTATCGGGCTACTAGTTCATTATATTCGGTTGAGCATTACAAAGATGGCCAAGCCATTATAGCATGTTCGTATAGGTAGGGAGGCACCCACAAGGCGAACGGGCCCGTCAAGCATCCGATCTAAGCAACTAGTCCAACTGGTGACTAGTCACTCCCCCCTAAAGAGCATTAGTTCTGAACCTGTATGATCCCGCAATATTCCCCCTACACCAGCTGCACTAGGAGAGCCCCTTGTTGCCCCATCCATGTTAAATTTCAGCCAACCAACAGGTGGCGGAATCCATTTTACTGGAAAAATAGTTTGCATTGGTTTTGGGATTATTGCAATGCGTAAACGATGCAAAGTTCGGAGGTCTGTCAAAGAGCATTATGCATGTGCTCAATATGAAAGAGTTCAGCCTCCTTAATTGATTTGCACACAGCTCGAATGGAAGATGAAATAGGAATAAGATCATTATGAAAAAGGCTTCTATTGCGAGCATGCCAAATAAACCATATTGTTGCCTAAAATCCTGCACAGCATAATGCCCGAAGCTGTGGAGAGAGAGAAATCCTCCAAACAGATCTGAATAAGTTTAGATAATCCGAATTAATGTTAATTAATACTCCAAATAGACTGGAAAAAGCATACCACATAGTAACCGCATAGGGACATTGAGACAAAACATGATCCAAGGTTTCTTGAGCTCGTGCACAGAGTTTACAATGAGAAGCTAAAGCAAAACCTTTTAGGCACAATATATAATATGTAGGAAGTTATCATATAAAGCTCTCTATAACAAGAATATAAATATGAAATTATAATTAACTCAAGATTAAGATTAAAGTAAAATCAATGCCTATGAGATTTGATAAGTCTGACAATTATTTAAAATTAATTAAATCTAATTTTTGATCTAGTTCTATGTAGAGAAATTATATAAGTGAATTTATATATGATCAAGACAAATTATTTAATAAATTTACTACAGTCTAAACATAAATAAAGTGTCCGACTTTATTTATCAACTACGAATATTATTATTTAATCATAAGATAACTCGTATTTATATTTTTTGTGAAAATCACATAAATATATATAATATGATTAAAAGAACATTTATTTAAAATTCTCGTGCAAATTAATGAAATATCTCAATAATTTTATTATCAAATAATAAAAATGTAACAAATATATAATATGTCTTGAAGAGTATATAATCACAACAATCTTCCACTAGTTCTCAAAGCATCTCATGCATGCCCATGGACTCTAAGTACAAGTTAAAAGGTTTCCAAGCTAAAGTCTTCGTAAATGGATCTACCAAATTATTTGCTAAATATATCTACATAACCTCTACATCTCCTCTCTATGCTATGTCTCTAATCAAATGAAATTTTCTTTCAATTTGTTATTGCTTCATATGGTTTCTTGGCTCATTTGACTAAGCTACTGCACCAATATTATCACAATATAGCTTAATAGGGGCAAAGACTAGAGGTACTACCTCAAGATATTGTAAAAATTTGCGAAGCCAAATAGCCTCATTTGCAGCTTCAGATGCAGCCACAAATTCAGTTTTAGTTGTGGAGTCTGCAACACAACTTTATTTCACACTCCTCCAACTTACTACTCCACCTCCCAAAGTAAGCACATATCTTGATGTTGATTTTCTAGAATCCTTATATGACATAAAGTCAGAATATGTATATATCCTAATGGTAAAAGGTCATCACTAGCATACACAAGCATATAATTCCTAGTTCTTTTTAAATACTTCAGAATATGCTTCACTGCAGTCCAGTGTTGAAGACCAGGGTTAGACTGATATTGACTGACCATTCCAACTACAAAACAAATATCTAGTTTAATACACAACATAGCATACTTAAGAATTCCTATAGCTTCTACATAAGGAATCCTTCTCATTTGCTCAATTTCATTAGGAGTCATAGGTGATTGATCATTTGAAAATGTAATTCCATATTTGATAGGTAAAAAACCTTTATTGGAATTTTCTATGTTGCATCTAGCCAAAATTTTATCAATGTAAGCAGCTTGAAATAATGCTATCATTTTATTCTTTCGGTAAGAATATAACTAGCTTCTCCTAGGTCTTTCATATCAAATTGATTTGCCAACCAAATCTTAATAGTAGATAACATCCTCATATCATTTCCAAATAGTAAAATGTCATCCGTATAAAGAACCAGGAAGGCTATAGATTTACCTTAGATCTTCTTAGAAACAAGACTCATCAATGTTTTGAATGAATCTAAATGATTTAATCGCTTGATCAAACATGATGTTCCATGATCGAGATACTTGCTTTAATCCATAAATGGATCTCTACAACTTGCATACCATGTGTTCTTGACCTTTGGCTATAAACCCTTTTTGGTTGCTGCATGTAGATGTCTTCTTCTAGATTTCCATTAAAGAAAGCAGTTTTGACATTCCTCTACTAGATTTCATAATCTAACACTGTAGCAATAGAAAGTAGAATTCTAATAGACTTAAGCAAGGTTGTAAAAACCGGTCAAGTCAATGAATCGGAAAAACTAACGGGTCATGGGTTTAAAGTCGAACCGGTCTACATAGTATTTTCATAAAATATAACATATCTCATATATAATAAAATATAATATGTCTCATATATAATAAAAATAGAAAATAAGTTATTGGATATCTTTTCTAGTGTACAAGAATAATATAACATGTCTAATATTCTCTTTTTTATTTTTTTTTTGAAAAATCATATTTTATATATTTGTATAACTAAACATTTAATTAATTATTAAATGTAAAGGTAATTTATAACTTAAAAATACAATCAGCCAAAATTTTCAAATTGTAAAAGAAAAGTAATATAAAAAAGAAATAAGAAAAAAATGTAAAAATGAGTGAACAATCCCACATAGAAAAAAAAAGAATGAAGATAACATATCATTTTATAAATAAAAGT